>LGUA01000522.1:0-15283 GCA_001660665.1 Emergomyces africanus | reverse complement strand
TTCTTCTGGGTCGCTAGGATGATTATGCTTGGGCTTAAGATGACGGGCAAGGTTCCCTTTACGGAAGTGTATTGCCACTCGTTAATTCGAGACTCTGAAGGAAGGAAGATGTCCAAGTCACTGGGTAACGTGATTAGTCCTGTCGATGTTATCGAGGGCATTGAGTTGCAGGCTCTGCATGATAAACTAAAGCAGGGGAATCTGGCCGAGAAAGAGATCGCCGCGGCCACAAGATACCAAAAGAAAGCGTTCCCGAAAGGTATTCCTGAGTGTGGTACTGACGCTCTCCGGTTTGCTCTAGTCTCTTACACCACGGGTGGTAAGTTTTCCTCTGGACCTATATACTAGTAGGAGAAATTATCATCTAACCATTCTTTTAACTGTTTCAGGTGGTGATATCAATTTTGATATCCAGGTCATCTATGGCTACCGTAGATTCTGCAACAAGATCTACCAAGCTACGAGATATGTTCTCGGTAAGCTAGGGGATGATTTCACGCCTCAAGCCACCGCCTCCAAAACTGGCAAAGAATCGCTCTCCGAGCGCTGGATCCTACACAAATTCAACAACGCTGCAAAACTTGCCAACGATAATCTGGAAAGCCGGGATTTTTCCGTCGTAGCTTCAGCCCTCTACCAATACTGGTACAGCCAGCTTTGCGACGTCTTCATAGAAAATTCCAAATCCCTTCTGCAACCTGATGTGCCCGCTGAAGTCCAACAATCCGCCAAGGAGACTCTGTATACCGCGCTTGAGGGCGCATTAACTTTGATCCACCCCATCATGCCCTTCGTCACCGAAGAGCTCTGGCAGCGCCTTCCTCGACGCCCAAATGATGAGACTCCCTCGATAATGAAAGCAGCATACCCAGAATATAACCCGGCCTTTGACGACGTTGCCGCCGAAACCGCCTATGAGCTTATCCTGGCTACGTCCAAGACCATCCGCAGTATCCTCGCTGAATACGATGTCAAGGTGAAGAGTGACATCAAAATCCAAACCTACGACGCAACAAGCTACAAGACTGTGTCTGATGAAGTACACCTCATCAAATCGCTTGGCGGCAAGTACGTTGGCGAGATCACTGTTCTTGAGCCGGAAAATAAAACTCCCCCTCCTGGCTGTGTGCTTTCTGTTGTGAGTGCACAAGCTGCTGTCTACCTCCAGGTCTCTGATGAGGTGCGCCTGGAGCAGGAAGAGAAGGCTAAGGTGAGCCTTGCCAAGGCGCAAGAGGTGGTTAAGAGGCAATTGGGGATCATGGGATCAGCGGGGTGGAAGGATAAAGTCAAAGCGGAGGTCAGGGAGTTGGAAGAGAAGAAGTTACGGGATGCGCAGATTGAGGCTGCAAGACTTGAGGAGCATATTAAGGGATTGGAGAACTTAAAGATTTGAGACTTTTTCAGGACTTTAAACAAGCGATTTTGAGGATTCTTTTCTTGGTTTGTTATGTGGATGTTAGGGAAGAGAAAGAGTGAGGTAACCAAAAAAAAGAAAGACGAGACGAGCGAATATAATACGGCATTTGGCACAATTATAGGCTGTTCCTTTCTGATTTTTTCTTCCTTAAATACCTACGCAGGAAAATAAATGTCTTTCTAACGAACTCACGGCCCCTTTCTCTCGAGTCGACGCTGGTCCACCACCGAGTACATTTCTCTATGCCAACGTTCATCTTGGCAGATCACAGTGGCCGTGTGTACTGGCTATGAGGGCCAAGGCGGGTTTGTTTTGATATTTCCTCAAGTATGTACTTGTATTGTACTGCACATGTACAGTACCTACATAAGGAACCAAGTCAAGGTCCTTGCAGCTGCATCACGCATCCAGGATGCTCAACCATATTTGAACATCACTCTGTTTATTTTTTCGCATCTTAAAAACTAAATGGGTTTATTTACTATTTGGAGGGTGGGAAAGTTGTTGTGATTGCCCCCACTCTCTTTCAATTCGCGTTGTCCATGTTCACGCAAATTTGTAGGTCATTTGATGAATTAGAGGTTGATATGCGAGTCATTATGTGCATATAGATAGTTGGAGGCGGGGCATGCCTGTGGTCTACGGCAGGTACTGGATGTTTACCTCCCCACCTCCCCACCTCCCCACCTCCCCATCCCTACCTAAGCTTATAGCAAAAAGTATTTTAAAAATCGACAACAGCACCCTCTGAATTGAATGATGTTTTTTTTCGCAGAGTATTGCCTGCTTAACACCACCAGGAACTTGCTAACTGTGTTGCGACGGAATTCTTGTTCCACGGAGCATGTATGCCATGGATGCCATGGAATCATATACCATACTACCAACCCTTCCGGAGCCAAAATTTTGAAGCCATTGCTTCTGCACCTCGGTCACATGCACCATTTAATAATGAAGTTGTACCTGAAAAGTGGGAGCCCAAAGCCAAACTTGCTACTGCTACTGCTACTAGTACTTTATGTTGTACTAGTACTATGTACAGCTGGTCGCCCGCAGAAGAAACCTGGAGCATTGGAACGAATGCCAGGTTCTCGGCACCCTCAGTTAGTTATTAACAAAATAGTCTAATACTAGCAAGGAAGGCAACGTGCAGGGCAATGATAGAAGCTGATTGAGGATCAGAGCGGGCATGGAACTGCCCAGGGCAGATTGCAGGGAAAGTAATTAGGTCTTTGAAGGTCACATGATCAACCAGCTGTAGTATAGTACTAGTAGTACTACTAGTTACTACTCCTGGATTTATTCGCGACCTTCAGGGGAATCAAGTTCAGCAAAAGTCACCCCAAAATCTCTGGGACGAGTTAAGGCGCCATATCTACCTTGAACTATAATGGCTGGAAGTAATTTTCTTGTGCGAACGAAGCTAATCCACTGCTACCCACTTGCTGCGTGAGAAATAGTAGTACTCCCTGCAGCTGTTTGGGCAACACACCATAGTAGTAGAAAGCTGCTGTATGGCATCATTCAAGCCAAGGGATTGCTCTTATGCCATGCAGAAGCTGAACTTATAATGCTTTGTAAAAGCCTACGAAATCCGGTTTCCTGTCGCCTAGGTAGCTGCCCCCCTCCGCATGCTAACTACTACCAGCTACTTGGTGCAAATATAGTACTACTACTACTGTTCAACCAGGTAATGTGTGAGGAGTATATTAGTTTTAACACTTCCCCTCTCTTTTCTCCTGAACCTGCTTCCGCTTCATTTAAACCATACTACCGTTTCTGTTGCCCACCCAGGTTACTCCGCCGTGGATTCGGTGTTGTCATAATGGTTGTGTATAATCTCCAGTGACCATTAGCTGATCAAACATCAACTGAACCGTATCACACGCTAAACCGAGAGAAAGCAACAGCGAACAATGCCGACGTTTCGATTTATCCCATCTCGAACGTCCAGTATTATCATAAACCGATTTTTTGACCGCTACGGAGCTCCTCACGGTATGAAACTATTCTCATCTGCCCTCCCTCCCCCTGTGCTATAGAATGAGAGTGATGAGGAGTTGCCAATTGATCTGAAAGAGGTAGATCCTTTGATCAGCTCTGCCGTCTCATCATTGTTAACGCCTCCACTCCCTAATTCTTTCATACTACTATACTTTGAAGCCACGCGAAATAATCTTTACATTGCCCATTCAAGTTATGCTACTATGTTTTAATTTCTCATTACCTTACCCAGCTAATCTCTTGAAGGATTGACATCTTCCTAAACGATTCCTGCCTCATAACTTCGAGCATTTTCCCACGAACCACGAAGCACTGTCAATATCCTTATTCGAACTACACTTTTAGGCAGTGGATAACAGAGCTAGGTAGGAGCGAGCGCCCTTTTAAGGTAACTACACCTTCACCCTTTTGCTGTCATCTGCAAATCATGTCCACCACCCTCTTTACTAAAATCAAACCTCATCAGGTTTTCGTTCGTTCTGTTTAAGAATGTGCCGTTGGTCTACAGCCCTGTATACCTGCGGCCACCGCTCCCCACCAGTTCGAGTGGAAGAAGGAACGTGCGACGACTGTTTTAACTGCCCTAATAACGGTTCGAATGCGGTTTTCAAAGTCTCGTATCGGTGTCGACTTTGCGATCCTTGGCAGGGACCACCACCACAACCCCCAGCAGCGGCTCCAAGACCATCAACTACAATTAAATTCACAAAAATATCAAAAATAAAAGCGCCGTCAATACGAAGACCAGCTAGGCGGAGAAGGCGAATGGGAAGATCAATCAAAAGCCGTTTCAAAGCTGGCATATGCGTATGCCAAAGAAAGTAACTACGAATGAGTGGGAAATAGGATAACGAACTAGCAACGTTGAGGATCCGTTCCAGGGCATTTTGATAGCCATTACCACAGGCCCCGAATGTCACTTCTGAATCGGTGGCGGATCCCAAGGTCAATGACAGTGATAACAAAAACTAATTCGAGATTCAAGAGCAAGGATTCTAGACTGGCCGGATCCGGTGACTAGATAAGCAGGACCTTCCCTGATAGCGTTGATGAAGGGGAAGGCCGAGTGCTCCAGTTTTTTTTCCATTATTGAACAGAATATGCCGTCCGTGTATATATGCACTGAAGTCATTTCTCGGTCTTCATTTACAATGCGTGGGAAGCTGCCCAGCTTGAGAGGACGGGGGATCTCGATCCGCCCATTAATGAACCTCATATGCAGGGGCAGCTTATTGCGACTGGTTAGTACTTAACCCTGGTCTTTTGGTGTTATGTGTTAAGGCGCTTCTTGGTGTTTGGCTTTATTTTGGTGATTTTCTTTATTTATTGTTTTCATATCCAGATCATACTTTGGGCATTGAATGCGTCAAAATTTTCTACTTTTCATTCCCGAAACTGTTGCTTGAGTTGCATTTTTTGGTTAATTGGGTCTCTCCAACTTACATTTGTATGGCCGAGTTGACCTCGCTTAAAGGATACGCAGCCTGTTCCATGTATACGTATATATCATTTTTCCTGTAGGAAACTGCCAATACCATGCTACGAAATTTATCTGTTTTAGATAATTTATTCAGCTTGATAATATTGACCACTGCCATGTAAAAGTCAAGGCGGGTTTTGGAGATCGAAATATCTCAGTAGAATGCCGATGAGGGAAATGCAGGCTCATAAAAATATCATTCATAAGATGAAGGCTATTTATTGTATGTAGCGAGAAAAGGGCAATAACATATATTAAGATAAAATGTGAGGATTTAGAGGTCGTTTAGGTCATACATCATAAAGGATCGTAGGGGTTTGAATAATATGAGAACTTGGCGTTTGCCGTAAGGCATAGTAGTAAAAAGACATTGCACAAGAAGCGAATAGCAGGAAGAAAAGCGGAAAAGATCAAAATGCAAAACAAAAAAACAGAAAAGAAAAGAAAAGTGAAACAAAGAAAAGAGCCATTTCATTTCCGGTACAGGCATGAAATCTAGTGATTTGAATGCAAAAGAAACGGGTGTAAAGCGAGACACTGTCGAAAACAAAGCAAATCTGGAGGACAGGTATCACAAAGGTATAAAATGCCCTTTCACAGACCCCCCTACCCTCTTCGGGCATTACCCCCTTCCAGGGCATTCGCATCTGCAGCCAGTTTTCTCCAGTACCCAAATCCAGCATTTAGCGCAACTCTAGGCCGTTGATACCCAACTTCTACAACCGGTCCCGTCACCCGGGAATTTTGTGCCCGTGGAGAGGGATGAGGAGGAAGAGGAGGATGTTGAGACGTGGATTGCCCAAATCGCCCACGGTTCGGTATTTCACCCAGCTTCGTGCTGCCAGAGGATATAGATGTCGAGGACGAGGCTCCCAAACCCCCTCCAGCTCCAGTTCCCCCACGTGGAGGTTGGAGGTTTTGTGGCACGGGAACAAGTGGGGAGAGCGGTGGCATTTCTTTCCGCAGCACTCTTGAAATGGCAGGTGTCGTTGCCGCTTTTCTACCATTTAGTATTGTTGTCCGGATGGGTGGTTGTTGTCCACGGGGCTCCGGCCTGTGTATTTGGAAGTTTCCCTCGACAGTAGATGGTCGCCCACGTTGTTGGAGGTGGGCAAAGGCCGGATGGCCCTGGTTATGTTCCATGTCACACTGCTTCATCACATTTGTCAACTTCTTTGGAGCTTGCTGCGCTGGATGCTGGCTTGTAACTGCCGTTGTTGCCAGTGATATGGAGGACCCCTTTTTCGACCGAATCCACATTCCCCTGAATGCCTGGTTGCTGGTTTCCATTTTCGATGCTGGTGTTGGTGACGCTCCTGTATTGTTCTTTTTGCCTTGTCCCGCTGCTGTCGTGGCACGCCTCGTCGCACTTTGGGCTCGTTTTCTGTCCCTGGCTTTATTATTATTACTCCCTGGTCCCGCTTTCGAAGTCTGTCGTGAGAGCGATGTACTCCGCTGTTTTCCTTTCTGTCCCACGTTTATGATTGCTTCGTTAGGCGCTGCAGTGGATGCATTTATAAGGCGTTGTCGAAGCTCATCAAGAGCGGATATCGCATCCACAGCTGCAGAATCAGAGAGCGAGAGCAGAGACCGTCGATCAGCAGTTCCTGCGGAGTGATATCCCTGGACATCGCTAGACAAACAGGATGCTATAAGTTTCATCAAGCCAGCGTTCAGTACTAATAAGGTATGCGCGAGGGATCCTTGGGCAAGTTCTAACCAGGTTTTGAAGTCAGCATAAATATATCAATCATATGAACAGTTGTGGGGAGCAAAACGAAGTTACATACCGTCCCCTTTTTTGAAGCGTTCACCTAAGCGCTGCACGCTGTTGTCATATTCTCTCTTGATTTCAGCAGGTCCCCGTTCCAATGATGCCTGGATTCGCAGATCGTCGAGGTCTTCGCTCGGAACTGGAACTGCTGTATCATTTGTATTTCTCCTCTTTTTCTTCCGAGAGCCGTGGGTTTTTAGGTCGCGCTTGGATTTATCAGTTCCCCGTCTCTTGAGATCTTTCTTCTTCTGCATGCGGTTGAAGAGGTCCCTCCCATTCCCAAAGGCGGACAGGATCGAAGACACAACATTAGATATATCCATATTTGTGTCGATATCCCCTTCGTTGGGTATTGTCTAAATATGTTTCTCTCTTATCCCTTTGCAAGACAGTATAGTACTATCTCCTATAACAACCAGCTATCACGACTAGAACCTTGTCCACGTCGTGAAGTAAATACTATCACCCAGAATTCCACGAAAACAACGGGAAAATAAAAAGAAGAAAGCGAGAAATAGAAAGAAAGCTAGGAAATGCAAGAGCTGGAATGGCTACTTGAAAGGCATAGAATAAGCTGGTGATTCCCAAAACTAGTAAAGCTTCCTTGTAGATACTCCTAGGGGAAGGCAAGGCAAGGCAAGGAGAGAAATGGCACTCAATTGACTCTTCAAACAAGGCTACAAATCGTTGGAACTGTCCATGGTTCCTCTGGCTGTTGGTATCCGGAGAAGGCGAACAACCATGAAGTCAATTCTTCCTCAGCAGAGTCGTTGAAGAAGCCTTACGCAGTACTTCCCCTCCCCGCCAGCACCAGTAGTGGCCTCTCCTACTAGCAGTATTTAGTAGTTTTGGCGCTTCGACCATCACTCAAAGATCCTTGCAGTTGCAAAAGTGAACATGCCATGGATGCAGCCCTGCTCCAGTTAGATTCTTCAGGTCTTGAATCTCTGCCCGTGACCAAACGCCACGTTCTCATGACAGCCAGCCAGTTAAAATCGAAAGGAGTCTTTCTATGAACAAGAAATTTCGACGCAAGACCTAAACCTGGTATCTTATCAGAGCCTTTGGCAAGCCTTTGCATGGAGTATGGGTGAACGACTATAACCGGGATCCGTTCCAACTGGTCTATTAGTATTTATTCAAAAATATCTCCTGTGCACTACGGAGTACAAGATTAAAGGAATAGTTGATGGATGAATGTGGGGGGGGCAATGCCCCTAATTCTCTGAATTCCCAATGGTCTTCTCTACTTCTTCGAATCAGATCAAGTGGCCTTGAAACCCGCTAGAGTCGGGCGTCCAGATGCATGCACTCAAAAAGGATCCCTTATCCTCCTCGTCCAACTTTGCTGTAAACCAAATTGTTGCATGACTATTTTTCCGTAGGAGACCGTTACGAGCCCATCACCGTCTTCCGGTACCTACATCAATGCCTTGATTGCTGGTTAACCCATTCACCTGCCCTTATCCACGCCGCAGCACTGGATATTTAACGAGCCAATAACTTTTTCCAGGAGTCTGTGGCGGCGGGTGAAACTAGTACTACTTACTGAGTACTCCGTACTATGCGTTCAGTCAATGGGTCAGTGGTCCGTCCTATTCTCCGTCTGAGCTATCATAACATAACACGCATATGCCTTGCTCAGGATGAAAGTAGACACTTTTCTCCTACATCAGTGTTCAACCCGTCTCCGGTTTATCATCCCCAGGCGGTCCGGCTCAAGGGAGGGGTACTATGTTATGTTTGTTCATTCCCCACTCCTCTGGCAACCCTAAAGTGGTAGCGTCAAAGATTAACAGGCGTGCATTATCATGCGAATGGATGAGGCATGCAATCAGGATCCAGCTGGCCCTGGACCTATTTACCCCTCCATCAACAAGGCGGTTTGGGGCCCGGAGGAGGAAACCTATGTCTATTCCTTTTCCATACCTCCACACCGCGAAAAGCAGACCGCGCTGTTGTTCACCCGTTTTACGCATGAAGAAATAATGACAGGGGAATAAAAACACAAGTCCCTTTTTTGTTTTTTTTTTTTTTTTCTTCAAACACAAGCGCACCCGCTGAACCCCCCAACAAGAAAGTAGTAGTGGAAAAAACACCTCGTATAAAGCCCACTGATACTCTCAAATATTCATCATAGCAATAAAAGAGAAAATATACACATATATAATAAGTAAAAAAGACAAACAAGCACATGACCATTGCCCAACAGCCAGCAGCAGTCAAATACAATGACCTAGCAGAAATCATTTAACCTAACATCAAACTTCCTTTTCCCAACCCTTAAACCCCTACACCACTCCCTTTGACCGTTGCCCGTTGACCGTTATCCGTTATCCGTTATCTGTTACCCGTTACACCACCCTCAACGATAACCCTCAACTCCCCATCCATCCAATCCACCGTACTAACTTTGACCAGCGCAACCATCCACTCCGCGTCCGTCTGCACATCCACCAGCCCCTCCTCCAACCACACCTTGACGGGTAACGCCGGGTCCTCAACAATAGCAGCTGCAGCCTGTTGGGCGTGCTGGGACTGGTGCTGGCCGTTATGCTGCTGTTGGAACTGTAGATGGTGCTGGCGGACTTTTTGTAGCAGGCTGGCCAAATCAGGGCACTGGTCAGCGGAAATATCCAGGCGAGGAATGAGCCGTTTAGTGCCTTTGGTGCTGGGATTTGTGGTGTTGACGTGGATGGTTATTTGGTGGGCTGGGATTTGGGGGGAGGTTGTTGCGGTGGTGGTTGAGGTCGCGGGTGATGTTGAAGGCGGTGATGGCTGCTGCTGTTGCTGTTGCTGTGGATGTTGGCTGAGGAGGTTATCACGGATGATATGCGACACGTCGCGAGTTATTCCCGTTGCACTGTAGGTAGAAGAAGCAAGATGTTAGCGGAAAAATTCTCCCCATATCCCATCGCACACTTATATAACAGAAACTTGTGAGAGATGATAGATAAGCAAGAGAAAAAAAAAAAGGCATAAAAAACTCACAAATAATTTCTCGCTGCCAAATCCTCCGTTTGGACTGGGCCACTACCAGCGGTTCCCATCCCTACCCTCCATCCAGCCTGAGACACACTATCCGACGAAACAATCCGATTAATAGCAAAATTCTCGCATTCCGTATTACAGTCTGAAGCATTACCCGAATGTTCAATCTGGTAATGGCAGTCAACCGCAGCAACAAGTCCCCACCAATCTGCCTGCTGTAACCCAGAGATAGAACCCAGGTCATCCAGTCGAAAATCTGTATTGTAGGTATCATACGACCGGGCAATAGACTCCCAGTCCGTCGGATACCCTTCATTCAACAGATCGATTAACCCGAGTTCCATTTCTGAACTGCCATCATGGCGCTGCTGCTGCTGCTGTTGATGATGTTGATGTTGATGTTGATGTTGATGTTGATGATGATGATGATGTTGTTGCTGCTGTGTCGGGCAGCCATGCTCTGACGCGAGAGTCGAGACGCCATCACCCGTGTGCCGCCTCTTCTTCTCCTCACCGGCACCACCCACCCCCGATCCAGCGCTACCACCCCCTTTCCTTGTCTCAATCGCATACTGCCGCTGCCGCTCATTCGTAACCATCCTCCTAAGCAGCGGCATGACGAGCGAAATAATCCTCTGCTCATCCCTAGGCCAAACCAACGGTGGCCTTGAGTCGACCCCAATGCCTATCCCCACCCCCATCATCCCAGTACCTCCACCACCACCACCATCATGAACGTTCCCCATTCCCATTCCAGCCCCTTCCCCAAAAAACCTCTCCCCATTCCCCTCCCTATCCAAAACTCCCTCACGCAATTCCACAACCGCAACTTAACCATCTCTGTATCTCCCTTCCCCCTCTGACCCACACAATCGCGTCTCTCCGGATACGCCTCGTCCAGCATATACGCTTTCGCGGCAGCCTGTAAATGCAAGAAGTTCTCCGGTGACAGGCCCAGCGACGAGAACATCTTCGACATAGGCGGGCGCGTGTATTTCTTACTAGTGGCGGACGGTTGGCGGAAGAGCGCAGCAGCGGAATGGACCCCTGCAGCGCGCGCATCTGACAGTGCCTGTTGTGGGGGTAGTTCGCGGATGTCCAAACCGTGTCCGTTTCTGTTGTTCTGATTTCCGTCGGTATTCATCACGTCGCCATCGTTATCCGCACCACCGGGGCCAGCAGTCGTAGTAGTCGTAGTAGTAGCAGTGGCAGTACCATCGTCATATTGCCCCGTCGTCGCGACGCCCCCCGTCATAGCCGGATCGACATTGGCATTCATACCCGCCCGCTTTCTCTTCCTCGTCAGGGCCGTCGGACCCCTGACAGCAACATTCGCATGGCGCATCTGCCTAGTCGCCGCAGCAGCTGTTGTCGCCACACTACCACTCCCATCCACAGGACCACCACCAATTCCTGCGCCAAAATGCACCTGCTGCCCATTCGCTGTGGGATCGCCCCCAAAACTATCATCCAAATGCAGTCCGCCGCTAGGGTTACCAGATGCAGAGTTGGGAGCAGGGTAACCCTCAAGATGGCTCTGCAGCGCTCGCCCATGGCCCATCATGCCCGCATCTCCGTCGTCATTTTGCGCCCAGTTGACATCCTGTCCCGCAGCGGCTGTGGCAGCCTCTACAAGGCCTGCTAAGTGATTGTCGGCAGCATAACCGGCGGCGGCACTAGCGGCAACGGCCAAGTTGTGTTGTTGTTGTTGCTGCTGCTGCTGCTGTGCGCTGGTGGAGAGGTGGTGGTGGGGTTCCGGAAAGTCAGGGTTCGAGGGCTGGGGTTGTTGCTGGGAGGTCGAGGCCATTTTTAAAATGTTGGATATTGTCTATTTTGTACGGCCGATGGAGGTAGGTAACGGAGCTAGCTGTCCGTGCAGACCGCGGCGCGGACTTGGTATACGAGGCGAGGTGATGGTATCTATATTTTATTATTCTCATTATTAGATTAAAATGATGATCATGATTATTTTAGTTTAGAACAAAAAAAAAAAAAATTATAAAAATAAAAATAAATAAATAAATCCGCGAAACGGCGGTACCTTTAAGGAGTTCATTCAAGCTTACCTCGAATATAATAAATAAATAGCGTATCCGATTCAAGCTTTGGAGGAACCCCAAAGCCACCCGCGCGTTGCAAGCGCACAAGCGCGAGCCAAAAAAAGGAAAGGGAAAAAAAAGACGAGACAAAAGAAAACAGCCCAGTTTGGTATTCGTTCTTCTCCTACCTCCAAAGTAATATAGTACTATATATATACTACTATATATATACTACTAGACACTATATCCCCCGACAATTAAATCAGTTCGATTGTAGACCCCAACATTCAATCCGTACGTAACATAAGGAGTCGGCGCACCAATGCCTGCAAACACGGTAACTGGAATATGAAAAAGCGACGTGAAGCTCTCTCTCTGGTTTAAGACTTGCAAGCTGCGGGAAGAAATGGGGTTGAAGCCAGTTCCGCCGTGTTTCCGCTGGTTTTTGTTCACCCTCCGGGGGCGGGTTTGAGCGATAAGCGCGTTTTGACGTTGGGACGTTGGTTTGAGATGTTTGTCGTGTTTGGATTGATTGCACAAGAAATAAACGGAGGAAGGAAGGGGGAAAAGAGGCGGGAAAGAGGCAGCCATGAGGAGGAATTGGGCTAGGCTGTTTTTGGGGGTTCTAGTCATGTGATGTGATTATCTCAGCCACGGACGAACAGCCTCGCCAGCCAGTTACAGTCAGTCAATTATGACGAAGATGGAAATGGATTGAAACATGAATGGATGTCAGTAATAAATAGAGAGAGATAGATAGTCATCGTACAGAAAAATACATTACTTTTAAAACAATTCCATATCGGGGAAAAAATGAAAAAAAACACCCCCTTTTGCTCCCTCCATCAACGCCCAGAAAGATAACATGTATGGATTGGGATTCGCAGGTAAGACCTGGACGTGGAGAAATTATTCAGCCGTAAGGGTCGCCCCGTTCCTAGTTTTTAGCTCCAGGCCCTTAATGGATCCCCCCATGTTCAAGCGATCGGAGCTAAGCAACGCCTTATTTTCACCTCAAACATTGAACCTCTTCCTCCCCCAACGAACTCCCCACAAACTTCCCCCAATCTCCTCCATCCAAATCGTTCGTTTATACGCTATTATATATAAATATGAACATGATGGTTATCGCCAGCTCACTCATTTCATCCACCCAACCACCCACCCACAACGTTATTTGATTTTTTGTCCTTCTCTAGCTGTTCCCATACAAAGTTGGGATGGGAAAGCTTGCTAGGTGGTCCAGGAGGGAGAAAGATGGATAGAGAGAAAATAAATAATTGAAAAAAAAAAGTATCAAATCCACCAATTAGCAAACACGAAACAAGACAAGAAAAGAAACACCCATTTCGTGCGTTTTATTCAAACGCTTTTAACCATGTTGTTGTTGCTTTTATGCCGGACCGGCGAAAGACGACCAGAGATCCTCTATATATTCGACCCTGGAGTATGGAAAGAAATGGATGGAGAAATATCCCAATACTGGGTAATTTTTTCAGTCAAGGTCAAAGGCGCGATCGCGAGACACTGCTGTGCACATCAATCAATTCGGATTTGAGGTCGTAACATCTATATCAGTATGAGACATGAGGCAAAAAAGGAAAAGAGAAAAAAAAGCCAACAGCTGGTTCCGTCCGTATATAGTCGTTTTGACGCCATGGCTCCTCGTCGTAACACTTTTCTTGGTCTTTTCAGGCTTGCCTCAAAACCCATCCCCTTCCTTCCACGGCCTCCCTGCCTCCTCCGCACGTATTCGCGGATCATTCCCTTTCTCCTTCGCTGTCGCAACCATAATTTCCAACCTCCTTTTCTTGTCCTCTATCTCACGCTCCATCACCCTGTCTTTTCCCGCCTCAGGCCTCTCCATTTTCTCAATCTCCTCAGCGGACTTGCCCTCCTTTTCCGCATCTTCAATAGCCTTGGCCAGCTCCTGCCATTTTTTCAGGGCCCGCTGCTGGTCACGTCTCTGGTAAATGAGGCCGAAATACTGATCGATACCCTTGACACCGCCAAAACATAGGCCGTACCCGTCACAGTAACACGCGTGCTGTTCGGGACAGAAGACACTTTGGCCCGTGAACACAACCTGCCAGAGATACTCCCACACGCGGCCGGAGATATAGTCGCTCAGCTCCGTGCGCAGGATCCAGTCGCGGTAGAAGATGTATCTGGATTTCGGGATGACTCGCGCGCGCTCGCGCGAGATGGCGAATTGGGCACAGCATGCCTGTGCTAAGACCGTGGGTACTTCCACGCGAGGGAAAAGCTCTGTCCAAGCTTTCGCCAGAATGATTTCCTCTTGTTTACCCGGGTCTGCTTCTTGTTTCCTCGGATGGAGCCAGTCCGGGCAGCCGGGTCCCCAGTTACAGCGCAGATTCATGTATCCGTCGCGCATGACGCGTTCGCTACTGAGTCTATTGACTAGATCGACCGCGTTAAAGGCTAAGCTCTCTTCATTGTGCCAGCTGACTTGGTGAGAATGCATGAATATCATGATGTCTGGGAGGTTGTGGTAATGGTCGATGAGGTAGGTGAGGTAGACCATTGCTTCATGGCCCTTGTTGATGGGCGGGTGGAGAGGTGCTGAGGGGTCATCGACGACGTAAACGAACTCTTCCACATCCTTGAGCTTAGCGGAGATCCAGCTAGCATCTTCCTTTTGCAGCCGGGGAACGATCAGGGCTCTCGAGTAGTTGGACCCTGGTGGTTTGGGAACTCCTTGGGTGCAAGTTAGGTACTGGGGGTTATACGGGGAGGTGTATGGCGAACCCATATTTTTCTGACTTGTAATGGGAAGCTGGAACGGAATGTATGTACATACCTCGAGGGAAGCTTCCGAGTGAAGATATTTCCCTGGATGTTTGTCTATTCCGTGGGACCGGTAGGTAGCTGTGGTTATTTGTGATTTGCCTGTAGCAGAACAAGGTGGCTACTAAGAAGGTGATGATGAGAAAGAGGAAAGAAGGCCGCCGTAGGACAGTTAAAGGATAAACCCGCGAGTACATTTTTGGGATATATGATATATCCGAAAATACGGGCTTGGGCGTTGTTGATCAGTTGGCTGGTGGGTTGCGGATAAGCGGGGATCCAGCCCCGATCACCTCGAATTATACGGAGTAGATAACCTCGTCTCCTTTCCTTTCCCCCTTTCCCCGATTCCTTATTTATTTTAATATTTTCTCCTTCCCACTTCGGCTTCAAAATCGGAATCTCCTCCCTCTTGTTGTTCGCGCCGTCTTCTCTTCTGTTTGTTCGCCTGTATTCCTCTTCATTAAATATCCAAAAAATCCCACCCTATGTTCTTCCTGTTGAGCTGCTCCCTGACAGAATGCGCCCTCCATATCAATCATCCTCTAGCTGAACATCCCCCACTTAACAATTCGCCAAATCGGTCCTTTGCTTAGGGAGAACAAACTCTGCCTCCCTTTTTGTGTAAACCGGGGGAAAGGGGGGGGAGGGTGGTGTGCATGCGGGAAGGAGAAAATATTAAAAATAAAATAAGGAATCGGGGAAAGGGGGAAAGGAAAGGAGGACGAGACAAAAGAAAACAGCCCAGTTTGGTATTCGTTCTTCTCCTA
>LGUA01000521.1:0-15321 GCA_001660665.1 Emergomyces africanus | reverse complement strand
GTTTGTTCAACAGCACATTGACCCAGCCTGTCCAGACTTGTTGTTGACGTCATAGCAAAAGGTAGTGTACTCGGAATAATACCAAGGTGTTGAATTGGCTGCCAGCTTAAATGTCAGTTTGTGCATGAATTTTCAATCCATAAACAAAACGATGAGGATAGACAATGAACCGGGCAGTTTGATTAAATAACAGTGACCCGCTAAATGTTCAGTAACGGCCATGATTATCCTTCTTGTAGCCATCAATCGACATTTATTGCCTAACCAGACCCGAAGGGTTGCTTGATGGGTGTTTGCCTGTCCGTTCTCATCCTGTTGTGGCCACATGCACTGGGATGTCTCCAACTCTTCACCTTTTTTCGTTGAGCCGTGAGGTTGTCGACGGTGCCTGTAAATAATGCGAGTAAATAACTTTCAGTTCGCGCTTAATCCGTACTCCGTAGTGGTCTTCGAGTTTTGCCAAAGTTTGGGGCTAATTGTGGTGTTAAAAAAAAAAGGGGGGACTCGAGGTGTAGGTTTCCAACCCCGAAAAGAGCTATTTAGCCAAGTGATTGAGTACATACTCCGTACATGTAGTAGTAAGTATTAATACATTAAATCCAGCATGAAGATTTCCAGATCAATTTTCCTGTTAGTCTGAAACAGGGCATTTATCCCTTATTTACTTACTGTTGTTTGAGTTCTTAGGATATATGTTTCTTGAAGTTGTGGGTTGAAACCAAAGAACTGCTCTCATCCACTGTTTGGTTGAGTTTTCTTTGCAAGGAAAAAATAAAAATAAAAATCCATAATATTATTTCTGTCGCTTTGTCATCCGATCTTTTTAACATCTTTCCCCGTCCGTCTAACCATCTCAACTCAACTCAGCTACACGCCTAATCTCACTTTCTTCACTTCTTCGCTCAAAACCTATCCCATAATACTACTTGCGGGATAGGTGGTTGTATTTTCTTCTCTTAACAACAATTCGACCTCCCTTCTTGAACGCAAGTTAGTTAGAATGCTTTGCTCTGTTAACCTCTTCCTCAATTCCCTTACAATCACAGCATGAAACATGTACTCGGGCACGGCACCGCAGCATACTAAATCGCAAACGATCCCAGTGGGATAAAATTATAATTAGATCCAAATTTCATTTTCTTGTCTTTTGCTTTACTTCTTTGGTCCCACAGCGTCCTACCCGTTAGATATCCCCCCCCAATAACGTCGCCATGGCCGTCTCCCGCTCGCTACGAAGAACCAACCCTATAACGCTCATTCTAGCTGGTCTACTGGCGGTTGGGTTCCTCTTCTTCATCTTCTCTCCTTCTTCGACTTCCAAATCCGGTTCGACCTCTCGGGAGCGGAAAACCTATGCGGCTGAGAACAGTCTCTCTCCTCCTACGAAACCCTTCCTAAAAGAACCGCCGGTGAGGGCGGATGGCCGTCGTGCGCCGCCCCCAGTTGTCCGATACAACCTGAACAACAATACTGCGACAACTGAATCGATCAAAAACCATGAGCGCGTGCTTGTCCTCACGCCTCTTGCCCGATTCTACGCAGGGTACTGGGACAATTTGGTGAAACTCTCATACCCACATCAATATATCTCTCTGGGATTTATTATCCCGCGAACGCGAGAGGGCAATGCTGCAGTATCAGCGCTGCAAGCTGCTATTAAACAGGTTCAATCAGGTCCTGTTGATGACAGATTTGCTAGCATTACTATTCTACGACAAGATTTTGACCCCCCAATTGTTTCCCAGGATGAAAAGGAGCGGCACAAAATGGAAAACCAGAAGATACGAAGGGAAGCTATGAGTCGAGCACGGAATAGCCTTCTTTTTACAACACTTGGGCCTTCAACATCTTGGGTGCTTTGGCTCGACGCTGATATTATCGAGACCCCTGCAACCTTGATTCAAGACTTGACAAAACACAACAAACCAGTCATCGTACCCAACTGTTATCAAAATTTCTGGAATCCGGAAACTAAGCAGATGGACACGCGGCCATACGATTACAATTCCTGGGTAGATAGCCCACGGTCACTGGAAATAGCCAAGGCTATGGGACCAGATGAAATTATGCTGGAAGGATACGCCGAATTGCCAACTTACAGAACACTGATGGCGCACCTGGCCGACAAATCTCAAAATCGAGATGTCGATAAGATAATGTCGCTTGATGGAGTCGGGGGAACGGCTCTCATGGTAAAGGCAGACGTCCATCGCGATGGTGCAATGTTCCCGGCATTCCCTTTCTACCACATGGTCGAAACTGAGGGTTTTGCGAAGATGGCGCGAAGGCTCGGGTGGTCATGCTTTGGATTACCTAATTATTTTGTGAGTTGCTCGCCTGGAGGGAGAATGCTATTTGACACAACATTCATGGAATGATTTCGCTAATATCTCCTCTTTTTTTTACAGGTATATCATTTTAATGAGTGAACTTATTTTCAATTCAAGTTTTCCTTGATTTTCCACTAATTATAATTGGAAGTGATTTCTATATCTCTGTTCTCCCTTTTCATACTTGCTGTTTCTCCCGATTCGGTTGGGAGTTGCTTTTCCCCTTTTCAACTTTTCCCCTTTTTGGTAGGGAGTATCTACTTCGTTTTTGAAATTTCCTTTTTATTATTCATTTTGTGTGCAATGAAACAGTTCTTTTAATAACAATGCCAAGTGTGAATTCATACCCAATTCATACCCCTATCCTCATCGTGAGTTATAGTATATAGCTTTTTGGGCAAACTATAATATTTGAATATCAGAGCCTTTCTTGTTTAATCTAATACCTGCCTACCTCCCTAAACGGTTCGCGCTGGGGACGACGATTTAAGGGAAGAATTACACGGCCTTCCAAATCCTGTTTTCGTATTTGTTTACGTTTTCACTTCCGTAGATACAAACTTACATGTTGATAATAATTCACTTCCAAAATTCGGGTTAAATTTGTGTTACGATTCTGAAGAGTCATTTGGATGTTATATTCCGGATTCATATGCTCTTTTTAGACGGGCGTATTGTTGTTGTATTGTAGGTGGACTTTTAACTATTTTGAAGCTTTAGATTTAAAATGTGTGAAGGGCTGCATGGGAGCATGTCTCTGATCCGTTGACTAGATATAGTCAGGTCATTGATGTTCTGCCTTTTCATTTCAGCCACATTAAGTCGAGAAGGTAACTCCTCGTTCAGGCCCAGGATATCCTAAGAAGCCAGTAAGCAGAAGAAACATACTAAACATGTAATCCGCATTCAAACTTACCAAAGCATAATTCCTGCTCCAGCTGCCATAGCAGTAAATTGCTTAGCTGTCTTTCTCAACTCCTCCGCCTTATTGTTCCCCGTCTCCAAGAGTTCAGGGATAACTGCAACAGTGCCCACATACAAGAATGTGCCTGCAGTAAAAGGAAGTAGCAGATCTTTCATTGCCAAACTCGTTCCAAAAATTCCAGCTGGTGATGCCATCGACCCACTATCTGAGAAGGTCCCACTTTTACTTTTACCGCCAAATTCCTGAACCGCAATTCCAATAAACGTTCCAAGAAATGCCCCAATGGCAGTGACGAATTGAGCTCCCATTGCCTTCCGCTTGGAAAAGCCTGATTGGATCAGAAGAGCAAAGTCGCCGACCTCATGAGGGATTTCATGGAAGAAAACGGCAACAGTAGTTGTTGCGCCGATGGTTGGGGAGGCATAGAAAGATGAGGACATGGCAAGCCCATCAGTAATGTTATGTGTGAAGTCCGCAATTAGGTTGAGATATCCGCCTAGCTTGGTACTCGGGTTTATTTCCTTCTTGTTGACCTCCGGGGGACCATTGGGTTGAGTTCTGGAATCCGATTTGCGCTTCTTTAGCTCGCCTTTGTTTCCCGCATTTGAGGTTGTAGAGCTGGAGGATATTGCGACACTATCTTCCACCGCATGGCTATGGTTGTGCTTATGATCATGCCCGTCCGCGGATCCAGTAGCGATACGGAGTGTTTTGTCCATGGCAACAAATGTCATGAACCCTACAAGAATAGCAAGACCAAGAAGGATGTTTCTATTCGGTTCAACTAGGACGAAACGGACATTTTCTGGTGAATCTTCACCCAAGAATATCTCTGGAAGAAGATGAAAGAGAGTATCACCGAGAAGTCCACCAACCGCAAATGCAACCATCACAGACAGAGAGGAGGGATCGATATTTGGAGGGCATAATGCGAGGAGGAAATCTATTAATTATGAGCAGGGACCTCTGTCAGGCCTCAACTTATAAAGAACATACTAGGTGGTCCTGATATGTAGAAGGTAGCTAATATAGCATTGACCGCCGGAGTGCCGGGGAAGAGCACCGCGAAGAGGTGAGATGTGAAGCTCGTGGTTTCAGGACTAGTTGCAAGCTTATGCGCGTTCAGTTCTTGGACAAGAGGACATTCCTGGCTCAATTGATCGATCAGCTATGACGTTCTACTTTCCAGCTTTCAGGAATGTGAATACGCTGTCCGTACTTGCAGCTTGTCTTCAATCTCTGGCACCGAGAGCTTTTCGGCTGGTATCTGCTTATTTGAGCTTGTTGCGGATACGAGGCATGTGAAAAACAGAAGGGTTAAGAGCAACGCGCGATAGCGCTGTGGGATGTAGAAAATCATTTGAACAACTGCAGCGCTCTCCGTTGGAGCTCGTAAAATGCCAACGTCTTAAAATCCTTAAATAGGCCCGGCTCATTGCACAATAAAATTGTTTAGGTTGTTGAATTGCGGTTAGTCGAAAGTTGCTGGTGGGAGACACGTGATGTGTGGCTTGTAGTAACTAATTGATAAACGCTTCTACCGAATCCAAATTCTTACAACTCTCATGTCCTTCGTTATTCTTACAAAAAAAAAAGACGAAAGTATAGTAAGAAAGATCATGAGATAAATATCACGAGAATAAACGGAAAAATTAAACCAAAGGATGAAAGAGTAAACATCTTGAAAATAAACAATGAAAAAAAAAAAAAAAAAACGCCTGTAACGGGGACTACTAATTTCCCCATGCAAAAAAAAAAAAAAGTGTGGAAAAAGGATTAAAGATAAACGATGAAAGGATAAAAAGATAAAAAGGAAATGGGAAATGGGAACAAAGAAATTCAAACCCGAAAAACAAATCTAATGATCTAAAATAAATAAAACCTACAACACCCCTTTTGTACTCCCCACCTCCCCACCACCCCCAACTTCTCCCTCCCCTCTGATCCGACAAGCCTGCCTCGTCGCCACCGCAAAAGCCTTAAAAGCACTCTCTGCCCGATGATGATCATTATCGCCATATACACAGCCAACATGCAATGTAACACCTGCGGCCTGCGCAAAGCTCTCAAGCCCATGCGTAATCATCTCCGTACTCAAGTTGCCAACTTTCTCCCGCTTCAGCCCCAGGTTTATCACACTGTAGGGCCGGGAGGAGATGTCAATTACCGCCCACGAGAGGGCTTCGTCAAGAGGCGCATCACCGCGGGCGAACCGGACAAGGGAGAGGCGTGGGCCTAGGGCATTCGTGAAGGCAGTGCCGAGCGCAAGAAAGATGTCTTCTGTCGTGTGGTGGTCGTCGACTACACATGTAAATTAGCATTTAGCTCCTTTTGCTCATATACAAAAATGTTATGCAGAAAGATTTGGCACTGTATTAAGTAAGAAACGGACGGCCGGAACAGAGAGGCCAGATTAAAATCTCGCAAAAAAAAAAAAAAAGAAAAAGAAAAAGAAAAAGAAAAAATTGGTCGAATAATGCCAGAGCAGTTTCTACGAGAAGGAGAAGGAAGTGTGCGTGACTAACTGATTAGATCGCCTTTACATCTCACTGCCAAACTCCAACCGGCATGCTTCGCCAGCGCATGTAGGAGGTGGTCGAGGAACCCGATGCCAGTGTTTATGGTAATCTGCTGCGAGGCCGTGAACTGAGTGGCATGTGCAGCCTCAGGGGCTGGTATTATGCAGGACGATTCCTCGGGGGATGTCTGTGGGAAGTGTTCACATGCCTCATAGGCCGGGAGCACACCACCATCAAGTGATAGGGAGACTTGCACTTTCGTCTCGTTGGTGAGGCGGGTGAGGGTTGTGGTGCGGCGGGGAGGGATCATAATGAATTGAGCGTTGGGAGGTATGTATGATGCTAGGTCTAGGCGGTATGTTTATATGTAGAAATTTATTTAATTGAGAGCAAAGGAGCAAAGAGCAGAGGAGCTGAGGAGCGAATACCAGCAGCAAGCGGAGATTATTTTTATTTTTATGCCGCCGGATAAATATATCTCCGTGGCCCTCCGTTGGCTGCCCCTCGGCATATCTTTTTAAGGTCGAACCAGAGCAAGGATGAGAAAAGAAACAAAGAGGATGAAGAAGTAGAAGAAGCTCTAACTAACCATCGATCTAAATATCCTCTGTCTCGATGTGTTATTTATAAATTGACCCCTTACTGCTTTGGATATTACCCCCCCGCCTTCCTTTCAGCTGGCCTGACTCCTTCAGCGTCCACCTAGCTTCCGCCCATGCTCCGCTGCATCACTCCCCGATCCGCCGCAGCCTGTTTGACAAGGAGCTCATTTACAACTTATCCAATTCTCTCCTACACCATAACTGATACACAAAATACAACCATGCCGCCTCCTTCAAACCAGCGCGGAAATATTGAGCCGCCACCCGAAGTCATGCAAGAAGCAATGAAGGGCTTCTTCACTGGCGCCGCTCGTGTACGTTGACATCCATTTGAATTAAATTAATTAAAGAAAAAGAAAACCAAAAAGGAAAGAAAGAAAACCACACCATGCTCGTCTTTCTACTTCCATATATATATTTCGAGTATCTGAAAATGCGAACAAGACAAAAGCACCCACTGACCCAACTACTCCGTGTCACACACCTGTTCCAGTTCGGCTCAATCTCTATCCTCGCACATCTAATCCTCCTCCTTCCACACCCCCTCCGCTTCGCCTCCTCTCCTTCCCCCTCCAACACCTCCTCAACCCCAGCCACTTCAACCCCCAGCTCCCAAGGACACCCCAAACCTAAACCCAAACCATCCCCACGCACTCCGCTCCCCTACCGCCCCTTAACCTCCCTCTCCGCCAACCTCGCTCCTATCTCACGTATCTACCGTGGCCTGACTCCGCAATTCAAGGTGTTTCTCCAGCTAAGCTCGATGACGCTAGGCGGTTGTATTTGGGCGGAGAAGAGGGTTAATGAGTATTTGGAGGTTATGAGGAAGGTAAAGAGGGCGGAGAGGGTGGAGGCGGAAGGCAGGAGGTAAAAAAAGGGGAGAGACGGCTGTGGTTAGTTTGCTGCATTGCTGCACCTACATATTTGCATGTACTGTATATATACCTTTTATCTTCTTGTTTTCTCTCTTAAGTTAATATGCAACGTCCAGGTCTGCTTCGATCAAAGAGGGTGCTATAATAACCCAGGCCGCCGGACATTCCGCTGACTTGGAACACGATGCCTGGGCTGTGTGTCTGTGTCTTTGGACCATTTTACCTGTCGTGTCTTGCTGCTGAAATTATTTGTTCCAGGAAGATATCCAATGCTTCTGATACAGCGAGGTGCTCATCTGCTTCACAGGTGTTGAGTGACGCCTTATATTTCGCGCCGCGTCCGTGACCTATGCATTGTATGTATTATGTAGCATCTCCAGCGATCAAGTCATGACCAGGTTGTGGCAAACCCGCTGCTGCTCTCGCTATAGGCTTCCGGGAGATAAAATTTATGCTGCAAAAGCCGGGTGAAAAACTCAAACTTGTCTCATTGCGCTTCTTTGGCTTCTTGAATGCGAAGAAGCTGGAGATTACTGATTGGTACTCCGTGCAGGCCATGACCATTGCGAATGACAAGTGCGAAATACGAGGTTTTCAACAGCCTTCTTCCACAACTACGACTGTGGATCGTTCCCCCCACATGGTTTGAAAATGATTTGGCACTGCCTGCGTACCTACAAATCGAAGTGCAGACAAACCCTAAGTAGAAGTACAAGTACTACTGGTAAGGAAGATATGGAATTCTAAATCACACGCCACCAGCGGACTGCTTTGTCGCGCCCGCGGTGGGGCAAAATTCAGCATGTCATTTTTCAGCCATTTCGTTCCCACACCCGACGGTATGTTACTGCATGTGTGGGCTCACGGGTCTGCTGATAAGGTTGATTGCTGTACGGAGTATCGGTGAGGAGTATTTGCGAGTGGAAGGGGATTTTATGAAGGTTTCCCGCGATGTTGTGCCGAACGTTAAAAAAGGCCAAACCCCCTGTCAATGAAAGGTGGTTCTAACCTATTCCGGACAAAATCTCACCTGATGTGGATGACTCACCGCCTAAAACAGAAAAGTGGAATCTTAAAACTCCACGCTACGCTCTTTTAAGATTACTCTATTTCCTTTTTCAGAGCAATTACCCCCCCCGAACCGAGATTTTGCTTGCCCGCAGAAGAAACCTTAATATTTATATATCTTACACCTCGGTAACTTTCCAGGTTGTTCTCCGTATTACTACCATACTACTTTGCATGACATGGCGCAACTCAGGTATCAAACTATGGTTTCTCTATCCGCCCCCGAGTTACTTTTGACCGATGGTGCCATTGACTATACGCCATTGGTCTTTTCTTCCCCGGTTTTCTTAACTGAGCTCCTCTCTCCCCTTTCCGACCCATCCGTTTCATCACCCTTCAAAATATCAAGCAAAAATGTTACAGAAAAGATACTAGCCAGGTCATATATGTGAATGTTCACGGCTTGCGATTTGCGTTCGGGTTTATTTTTGAAATGTTAGGCATCCGCCATTCCATCGTTGCTCAAAAACTTATCTACTCTTTATTATTATTTTCCCCATATTGTTGATTTCGTGCTGGTGACGTGGCAGACGGGAAGGGATCCTCGAAAGAACCTGATCTGATCTGGCTGTTTATCGACCTGCAATATTTTCTTCGGGGAAGAAGACATAAACCTGGCCGTGATTAAACCTACAGGTGGTCTTTGTCATGGATGCAGCAACTCCGCACTTTAAAGATGTCATGCCATCGTTCAAGCGCAATTTGAAATCTCCCCGGCCAGCTGCTTCCCTCTCGCCAAAGCCACCTGAGACAGTTGCTCACTTTCCTGAGGGTAACACTGCCAAATTGAAGGCCCCCAGAAGAAAGTGGTCCAGGTTAAATTACATATAACTAATACATAAAAACTAGCACCATGGAAAGATGCAGGCGGGAACAAGAATGTAGCACGCGTCAAACCATTGAACATTGCCCACCGTGGCTTCAAGGCCAAGTACCCGGAAAATTCCATGAGTGCATTTACTCATGCTATCAAGGTTGGAGCACAGGTCCTGGAGACTGATGTGCATCTCTCCAGGGATGGGGAAATTGTCCTTTCTCACGTATGCTGAGGCTTCTATTTTCTTTTCTTTTCTTTTCTTTTTTCCTTTTCGTTTCAAATTTGCGTTTCTGGTTTTCACGCTCTGATACTCTCCCCCCAAGGATTCGACGCTACAACGATGCTTTGGTATCAACAAACGGATTGTCGATTGTGATTGGCAGTATCTGAGCTCTCTGCGAACGAAAAGAGAACCCTTCGAACCCCTAGTGCGTCTAGATGAATTGTTGCGGTTTTTGTCTACGCCCGAACGGAAACATATATGGCTTCTATTAGATATAAAGGTGCGCCTTTTCCACTCATCATATCTAGTTCCTGCAATTATTATTTTTTGTTCTGGGTTGTATAAAGTTAGGTACCAGCGTGCTGATATGCTAGCTCAATAGCTTGATAACGATGCGGAGATTATAATGCGTGCTATTGCCAGGGTATTACACTCCATTCCTTCGGAACAGAAACCGTGGAATGAGCGAATAATCCTTGGTTGTTGGACGGTGAGTTTCACCTATTCACCTTCAAAATATTATTTATACCTACCCACCTTATAGCAAGATTAACAACTTAACAAAAATGCCTCTTCAGGCCGAATTCCTCTCAATATGCCACATACACCTTCCAGCATACCCAGTGTGTCTCATTTCCTATTCTCTAGTATACGCCCGGCAATTTATACAAGTCCCCAACATCATCTTCAACCTCAAATTGGAAGCTCTGATGGGTCCTGGCGGTGCTCAATTCCTCATAGATGCCAAGAACGCGCTGCACGACGTATTTGCGTGGACCGTGAACGATGAGTCGTTCATGTGGTGGAGCCTAAGACATGGCCTGGATGGCATTGTCACGGATAAACCGGACGTGTGTCGAAGGGTCTGTGATGAATGGGAAGACGGCAGCGGCTGTCATCGTAAGGCTGGATATGGAGATGACTTTGTTGACAAGGTTAACAAGGCTAGTGCCATTGGTACTATTGGTGATGAAGATGATGGAATTACCGTGCTGCAACGTGTGAATATATTAATTATAGCAGTTGTTTTGTACGTGGCGGGCAGCGTGTTTGCTACCGTTCACCACGCGGATTTGACAGAGTGTACTACTTGTTGATGGGCTTAATGATTATGAAGAGCGAACAGAATTGGTGGATTTTTACAATAATAAATTTAAATAATACAGAATATTAATAATTTTGTGATGTCTTATACTAAGCATTTTGAATCTATTGGCAAGCTCTTCCACACGCGTTGAAGCACTTACCTAACTAACAAGCTGATCAACTTATTCCCCCCCCCCTCCCTTCGTTACATCGTGTTCAAAACTTCAGGCTAATTAAAGGTTGCTGAAATCAAGACATGGAGCCGCACAAGTAAAAGAGGTACAAATACTCTTGTCATGTTCTAGAGCTAGAAGATACATTTGAATGAAAATAAGGAGAGAATCTGAAAACGCAACCATATACACAAATAAAAAGGTATTTAAATTTCAAAACATTCAAAACATTCATGTATGCATAAATCAACAGTCAAAGAAAAGCCAAGGAAATAGGAGTAAATAAAAAGGTAAAAATTCCATTCCGCTAATCCACATTCCATGCAAAACTTTGTGGGTTTTAGTTTTGAGTTCTTTCCTTCTTTCCTATTTTTTTTGTTTTCTTCTTTTTTTTTTCCCAGGATATTTCGCTCTTAAATTTTCAATTACTAGAAAAAAAAAGAAAAAAAAAGAAATTGTAGTTGGCTATGGTAAATGGTGGTGTTAACACAAGTACTGTACAAGGGGAGATTTTCGTTTCCGCGGATCTTGTTTAGTCAAAAGAGCCCACAAAAGAACAAAAAAAAAGCCATATTTATGGTCTACTAAAATGGGCCAATCTCACTGGAGGTAATAAACGGGGTAGCCAAAGTGGGGGAAAAGATTGTTTTAGTATTCTAGGCTGGGAGTCTGGCCCTTGACTCGTCCGATGACAATATGCGCAGCATACTTGGGGATGACTTCGTCGTCGTGAAGCATTTCGAATTCTAAATTGATAAAACAACAAAGATTGTTAGCGTTTCAAAAGTTTTTCTGGTCAAAAAAAATAAAAAATAAAACCCCATGCAGTTAGAGAACGGTTCGACGCTTACCTTCCGTTGCATCCCTGCCCATATGGCTAAAGAGAGCTTGGGCTCCACCAGGGTGCTCGTCGAGCCAGTTGGAGACATCCATCACGACGCCCTTGACAACGATCCATAGATCATCCTTCTTGTTGTGCTTGGCAACCTCCTCCATTGTGAACTCCTTATCCGGGACCTTGAAGTTCGCGATGTCTGCAGCACCATCTGCGGCCTTGGCCGGTGCAGCAGCAGCGGTGGAAGTGCCACTAGCCGCCGCAGGAGCAGCAGCCGCAGCAGCGACGGCCTGGACAGATTTTGAGCTGCCATTTCCGTCAGATGGAGTAGACCATTCAACGGAAACCTTGCCGGGCTGGGACGGGTCGATGTGGAGGGAGATCTGGTTCAACCGCGATGAGGCCGTGGCTGATGGGTTGGAGAGGAGCTGCTGGAAGAGGTATTGGCTGGCAGAGTCACCGGCAACACGTCCGTAAACGACGCAGCCTAAAAGAGAAGAGCCACCAAGACGGTTGGCACCATGGACGCCACCAGCAAGCTCACCGCAGGCAAACAGGCCGTCAAACGGCTTCTTATCTGAGTTCAAGACTTGAGCCTTGTCATTGATCTCAATACCACCCATGGTGAAGTGGAGAACAGGCTGCATGAGAGCAACATAGAAAGTATCATTAACCTCCACAGGGCCGTTGTGGAAGAATTTCTTCCCAAAGGGGTCCTTCTTCTTGCCATCAGCAATTTGATTGTATTCCTCGAATGTTTTCCTGAGGGCGGCCTCTCCACAGCCAATTTCCTTGGCCAGCTCTTTGCCGGTCATTTTCTTCATCAGGCCACGACCGGCATAGTGGCGAGTGTGGAAGTCAAGGACGTTGGAAGCCTTGCTGTTAAGGATAAGACGGATGGGCCACTTGCCCTTCTCCTTCTCCTTCCACATTTCTCCGGATACGTAGTCTCGGTGGCCAAGCTCATCAGCAAATCGCTGGCCATCAGAGTTAAGGAGGAGACCTCCCTCACCACGGAGAGCTATTTTTACCATTAGAATTAGTGATTGGCTTTTTAGACACAAGAGTAGTAGGGAAGATGCAGGAGAATGAGAATTACCTTCAGCAGCCAAGAACTTCCATTTGGAGTCAGGGTCCTTAGGATCAATGAGACCCGTTGGGTGGACCTGGACCTTATCCATGTCAATACCATTGGCACCAATGGCCATGAGCATCTTCTGACCATCACCAGTGGCATGGACGCCGTTGGTGCTGGACAGATTAAAGGTGTCTGGCCTCCACTTTTTCAGGAGCGAATCTTCCGTGAAATCAGCAGCATAGCCACCAGTGGCCAAAACAACAACACCATCCGCAGTGTGAGTTTCGCCGTTGTATTCATAGGTGACGCCAGTGACGTTGTTTCCCTCCTTATTGACTGCGGTTACGCGGGCCTTCTTGAGCACCTGAACACGGTGTGGCTCACTTTCCGTGAGCTCTTCGAGGCGCTGCATCAGAGCATATGTGATAGCCATTCCAGGGAACTTGGCATCATGGCCACGGTGTGTGCGGGGGAACGAATGTCCTCTGTATATACATAAGGACTAAGAATTAGCAAATTCATGGAGCCCCGGTATTTGCAGCCATTATTGACGAGAAAAAAAAGAAAAAAGAAAAAGAAAAAAAAGAAGAGGAAAAAAGGAAAAAAGGAAAAGATACGAACCCTAGTCGCGAAACGAGAGTAAGGTCAAGGTTAAAGATCTCCTGCAGCCAGTGAATGGCAGACGCAGAGTTGTAAGTAAGAACCTTGATCAGGTCTGGACGAGCCTTGTCCCTGGCCGATTTGAGAGTATCCTCATAGAACTGCTTCACGCTGTCCGCAATGCCTAGGTCGGTTTGTGTCCGGGTGAGAGCACCGTTGATACCTGACGTGGCCTTGGTGGAGTTACCGCCGAAGAAGCCTGCACAGAAAAGCATAATAATATATATGATTAGACATATAAACTTGTTGTGGCGGTTGAAAGCAAAGCAATCAAGGCATTTGTGGGAAGGGAAGCAAGGGCTGGGTTATCAGATAGGAGGAGTATGCATTTTTTCCCCCTACGTACTTTGCTTGTCAAGGAGGAGGACATTGCCACCATTCAGATAGACTGTGTGAGCAGCACTGAGGCCAGACACTAAGTTTGTTATCACAATCTGTTAGCAAAAAATAAAAAAATAATGAGTTGTGCTAGTAATAAGCAAAAGCGGGCGGGATTTCCAGGGGAAAGGTGCAAGCTTACAGCCACCACCAACGACGATAACTCTGGGAGGCATGGCTGGAGATTCTGGTAGCAATGAAGAAGAATATCGGATGAAGGTGTGGTAGGTGGTACTACTTCCTACACACTACAGAGCGCCGGGGGGGGGGGGTGGGGGGAGGAGAGAGAGGGATGGCAGCTAAAGACGAAGATGATGGAGGACAAGGAGAGGTGTGTGAGTGGTAAAAGTGAGAGGTGTGCAAAAAAAAAAGAAGACAGAGAAGAGAGTGTGGAAGAGAGAGAAGGGGAAGAAAGAAAGAGAGAGAGAGAGAGAGAGCTTTTTTTCACAAGCTTCAAAGTCTCTCTGGCGCCCCTCCTCCTCCTCCCCCCCCCAGGTTTCCTCCTTCATTCAACAGCCGGCTTTGGGTGATCCTCCCCAGAACTCGGCCGAGGTCCAGACGAAGGTTTATCCAAGGAAACACCTGACAGTACTTGTACTTGTACAGTACATCCTGGACTGTACAAGTACTGTACTGCGGTGTATTGGAGTCAAATGATACCTGGCTAGTCTATATTGAGCTAGACTGCTCCACCCTTTGCAGCCCAGGCCATTCCGAGTAGTTCCCTATCCGTAATTTACAGCCAATCAATATCCCATTACTGCGTACGCAGTACGGATGTTAATGGAGCAGGCTGGGCAACTCCATACAGTACTGTACTGTACTGTACTGTACTATACCCAAGCTACTTCAGGAGCAAAAAAATATATAGTATCCATCAACTTTTTGATGGCAGTAGAACTACTAGTACGGAGTACGGAGTGTAGACATAGGTAGATGATGAAGGTCGCTCTCAGATGATATTGACGTAGAACTACAAGAACTAGTACAGGAAGGAAACTAGGGTAAGGATGGAAGGGTGTAATAAAGTTGACGAGAATTGTCAAGCATGTGTCGGAGTACCGAGTAGCCCCAACCTAATCGTTGCTACTTACAGCGAAGCGTGTAGTAATCGAGATTGGAGATTCACTGACGTCATGTGGTAAGTCCCTCAGCTGCTGAGTCCTCTACGTGCAGTTATTACTAAGTAGTAGTATGTATGTACTACGCTTGTAGAGTAAACTCCTCCCCCTTCCCCCTTCACCGATTCGATAGACAAGTACACGTAGTAGTAGTATGTAGTTACTGTAGAATGGTGCATTCTCAAAAATTCTGGGGCCTGGTGAACCTGAAAATTTGTAGACCGGTATGCAGGCCCCCGTCCCAGTCTCAGTTCTCAAGTACCCAGAAGTCGTGGGCGCTGAGAGAGGGGGAAAAGTACTATATAGGCCAAAAGAGCTCGAGGGAGCTGGGAAATTTGTTTGGTGTCCCAACACTTCGAACGTATCTAGGTTGTAAATAGCGGAGTCGATCAACCATGATAGTATATATAGTATTGTATATCTCATTAGTATTGCTGGCCGCTAGTTACGTGATGAAAATATAAAGGTCATTCTTAAAACATGGTATGTATGTATGTACTATATAGTCAGAACAACATTGGGGGAAATGAGGAAAAGTGTAATATGCAGAAGCGTTACGGAAGTTGACGACGCCAAAAAAAAAAGGATAGAAGCCAGGAGGTTAATGGAGACGGCCAGCAGAAAACATATT
>LGUA01000520.1:0-15322 GCA_001660665.1 Emergomyces africanus | reverse complement strand
GAAAGAATATCAAGAACTGAAATTAATTATATAATATAATTTATTTCATTATTCAATAGATTATTTAATAAAATCTCATTTATTATACTTTTTATATTGTTTTCTGATTAGATCATGAATTTAAGTTAATTTTCTACTTTTATTATACAAAGTATATCAAGTGAAGTGATGATATCTTCTTTTATCATATTAATTTGAATATATGACAGCTAGTAAAAAAAGATCAAGAATGATACTAGATTTAAAGTATTGTGAGCTTTAATAAGAAAAATGATAATAACTGTATGAAACTTGTTTTTGAGATGTATCATAAAATTAAAAAGTAAAAATGAAGATTAAATACATGAGAAATTTTTTAAGAAGATATTATTCAATATATTTTAAAGAAGTTATGAATTGTGAAGAATACTTAAGATTTTAATACATGAATCAAGATTCTCTGTTTTATAAATAATATATGTATTACTCAATCACATCTTCTATATAACAGTATAAGCTTAGTAATAAAGACTTATCTTAAGTACCTAGGAACAAGAAATACGCGTTTCCGTCGCTGGGCAATCAGGGTGTGAGTTGCCATGGGAGCGATATATCCTATCACGTGCAAATGACTAAGCACAAGCGACACCTATTTCGGCCATTTTTTGCCGAAACAAATCACGTGCCCAATGGTATATAGTCTCTGTAGTGACCCCAATATCAAGCCTCGCATATTTGCCCATACGAGCAGCTATCAGGTACCACTCAGTTTACATATAATCCATATAAATTCTTTTCATCCATGTCAGACACTTTCTTCGGGTCAATCGGGAAGGAGGGCACCATATACCGTGACGAGGCAGGATTCGATGACTTCAAGCTCGACATCGATTTTGCGAAGATGAAGTTTGAGGAAACTCTAAATGTCTCAGAAGCGTCCTCCATATTTCATGTCAACTACTGTGGCAAGCCACGGGTCTTGAAAGTGGTACGTACCTTCATTTAGCATGTGTGCATTCCTTAACCTGTTGTCATTTTCCTGATCATGATGCAACGCAGTTCCACAATAATGGGGATCCCGGGTACGCCCGCGATCGTATTCGAGATTTGAACCGCTCTCGCTGCGAGATCAGAGCCTATTGTAGGCTTAAACGGTCCAAAATATGTGATTCTGGTGCTGTGCCCAATTTCTATGGTTTTATGCTAGCCATAGATCCAGCCAACTGTGCTCCTTATCTAGACGCCTTTCGACATGACACAGATTTTCCAAGTGCCATTCTGATCGAGTATCTGCCAAAGCCTTTGATGATGAACTGCGTTACTTATACAACAGAACGTATGCAGAAAGCTGTCATTGGCATTCAGCAAATTCATTTGGCTTTAGTCGAGCATAATGATCCTTATCCAAAGAATATTCTAATTGTTCCTAGTGATCAAGAGAGGGTTATATGGGTTGATTTTGATGTTGCGATTGTTTATCCCAACGACACATACAGTGAAAAGAAGGAACATGGCCGGATTGAGTTTGAAACCAAAGTTGTTGAAAGCTTCGGATGGCTACTTGTTCGTTTCCGCAGACAGCACATTTCTCCATTTCTTGATTCGATAAAGACTGACAAGTTTTATAGAAAGAAGATCAAAAAAAGAGTCTGCCGCCAAACACAACATACTACTAGAAACAACTCCTTAGCCTGCGCACGAACACACACAAGAAAAAGACTGCATTATAGAAGCCGCCAGTCATTATCCGCCGCGCCTAACATCCCAAGATACCAAAGTCCCAGCAGAATAGTCAAACGCCCAGGCCCTTCTGCTTCCCATGGTATAGCCTGTGCAACCAGTAGGTTGCCATTCCCGTCAAGTCTTTTAATCGGTACCAACTCGGTGTCTGACAAGACAAAACCGTACCTTGCACAATGCTGTCCCATGTAATAATTTACCTGAGACAGGACTTGTAAATACTCCCTGCGATCTCCTGGCACTAAAGACGTTCTGTACCCAGATTCCCACTTCCATGATACTTTTAGATCACTCGAACAGCGATTTGGTGAGGAATTCAGTGTGCTATCAGCTTGAAAAAATGCGATGTCTGGTTGGTAGTTGTCGATGATAGTTGCTGTGTCACTGATATCAACTGTAATAGGAGTAAGATGCAGATTTGCAAGCTGAGGTGCAAGGGATTGGAAACCAGCTCGCAGCGCACGACGCAATCGACTCTGGATGTAGATGTTGAAACAGAGAGTGAACATCAGCTCTGTGTTTATAGACTGCGGGGGGGAGTTTGGCATTGGTTCGCTCGCAATTTGTGCTTGCTGAAGCAAGGTCTCATAGCGGTGCATGATATGAGTGTATGTGAATCCGGGCCACTGACCAACACTGTTGATATCCCCTCAACTATAGTTTGGGTTTGTTGTATTGGGTGTCTTGTTGGTATTTTGGATAGGAAGAGCAGGAGGTGCCACCATCAGGTAGTTTAAAAGAGCCTGGGTGTTGGCCATGGCTGCAACTGAATTTTGAATGACTAAAGATGGTACATACATAAGTAGTAGTTTCTCCTGCTCTTGAGGAGAGCCGCGGAGCATCTTATAAGCCTAATGCTGTCTTGAAGAGCCGCACAACCCAGTGCTCTCATTGGGAAATACAATCACGCTCATAGTGCTCAACCGTCCTGCTGTAACTAAGCTGAAAGTGCTTAGCCAGGATTCGAATATGCCGGGCAAATCAAGTTTGCTCTCGACCCTCCATCAAATATAGAATGATATAGACATTGCCCTCGATATGGATAGATGCGGAGGAAAAGAAAATAGAACAATAAAACAGAATGCCCACAAGCGCTGTGATGGTTTCATAGTTTCATGGACCCAGCAAAGACTCTTTTTCTTTCAAGATGCCACAATGAATTATCTGAGTGGCGCTTTTCACTCAGGAACTTGCCCCGTTTTCTACTCTTCCTCTTCCTCTTCCTCAACGAAGTGCTCCATCCCTAGTCTCGAATCAAGAAAGATAAAAGAAATGCGAAATGTAAGACTAAAAACGCAAACATTTGGTTAACTTACAGAAACCCATATATACAATCCAAATAAACGCACATCATGTGGTATTTAATAAAGATGATAGAGATGGTTGTTGTTTGCCGTCCAAAACATGGCGTCATGGTAAAGATGCCTCATTATATAATATTAAATATTTAAATATTTAAGTCAACATCACACCACTCACAACAATATAATTCCCGTAGCCACCACATTCATACTATATAAAAGGGACAAGATACCCCAATTCCCTTCAGTTTAGTACTCTCCATTACCATCTCCCTCTTTTCCCTCACCATGCTCTCCCGAACAAGCTCTCGGGCTGCCTTCTCCGTCGTCCGCTCATCAACGACCATCATCCCATCAAGTCCTCTTCCCGCTCTTACAGCCGCCGCAATTCTCCGCACCCAATTGCCCTCTTCAAACCCCTCTTCATACCCTAGAAAACTGCGGTGCGAAGCCTCAGCGAAAATATATTACCGTCAACTACACACAACACCTGCACTCCGTAAGGGCATCACCCCCGGTTCCTCCAACCCCGCTCCGCCGAATCCCGAGTCGTCAAGTGCGAATATTGCCGGCGGAGCGAACCATGTCACACAGCCATCACCATTAACGGAGGAGCAGTACCGCGAATATGCGGAGGATTATTTTAACGTTCTCCTGACGAAAGTGGAGCAATTGCAGGAGAATGGGTCGGATGTTGAAGCAGAGTATAGTGTATGTACTTTACTCCCATATCTGGATGGAATATGCCTTTTGTTTTTTATTTATTTTTTATTTTTTCTGGAACTCTACCCCAGCTTTTCATCCTTTTTAGATATTCAAGGTTCCTACTTTCAGGATTGCATTTTTGGAGACTAACAATGTTTACACTGTCTCAATTTTGTCCAGGCCGGTGTCATGAACATAACCGTTCCAGACGTCGGCGTCTACGTGCTCAACAAGCAACCGCCCAACAAGCAAATATGGCTCAGCTCACCCGTATCGGGACCCAAACGTTACGATTGGGTGGTGCAGGGGGACCACATGGATGAGAAGGAAGGCACGCGCGAGTTCATCAAAGGACAGTGGATATACCTACGCGATGGCTCCAATTTGACCACCCTGCTTAATAAGGAGCTGGGCCTGAGTATCGAGTATGATGTCTATGGATAGAAGGAGGTTTAGCGTTTGAAATAGGTAGAGTTGTTGGTTGATGCGCTCTAGTTGACGTTGTCATGGGGTAGCTGTTTATGGTCTGATTTTATTTTTTATTTTTATTTTATTTTTTTGAATTGGGGACGGATGTGGCACAACCATGGAGATGGAGATTGCTGTCCATCTAGAATGAATTTTCGTGTGCCATGTGCTACCGATTCGCTTTTGTATTGTTTATATATTGCATAAAAAGAGATTTCTGTATAGGGTATTTGAAGCGAGAATTGACTTAAATTTAAACCAAAGTTTGATTAACGTATTTCAAAGAGCCTGCAGGTATCTAATTGCCTATATCCCATAATTGATTTCAATTTTCGAGAGCCAACTGCGCGTGCATGGCTTCTATGCTTCCCAGTCCCCATGCTGCGCTGCGCCATGACGTATCTCCCCCACGCAAGCATCCTGCTTTCTGTCATATATAAACGCAACTAGTGTCTATGCGACGGCAGGAAGTTATTCTCCTGTACATGTTTCAAGCGCCCGGATATGATAAGGCAAGCTGTAGGGCTCACACCCAGGTAATAACAAGCCGACATCATTTCATTTTTCTAGCGACAGGGTTCTCAACGGACCGGAACCGAAGTTCATGGGAGAAGGAAGGACTGGACCATATCAAGTAATCCTCGAGTTCTGTCCGCATTTCGTGAGATATACTTCTTCCCCTTGACCTAATGCTGGGGGCAAATGGCATATCTTATATCTCCCCTCCCCTTTTCCCTCGTCTTCAACGCTCCTAGTCGTATGTTCCCTCGTGAATATGCGTGGCGGAGCGGGCAACTAGAGTGGCGTTTGTTCTGCATCTCAAAAGAGGCAGAACGAATCCGGTGATTTATTCTGCCAGTATGACCCTATCCAACTTGTTTACCCTTCTACAGCAATGGCGACAGCGCCAGATCCCCCATCGCCTTCTTTAGGCAGATCATCCTATCCCATTCATATACTTCGTTAGCAAGAAAATTAAAAATTAAAATTAAAAGGTGAGAAAATATAAAAAAACTCACCAAATCAAAAATAACCCTAACCATCAAACTACAACTGGGGCACACAGCAATCTCCTCACCATCACGCAGGTCAGCAATGCCAATTTCGAACCGGTCGCCGCACGGGCATGGGTAGTGGTAGATCTGCAGCGTTGGGTCGTAGGTCATATCTTCGATCTCGATCTCGTCGTAGATTGAGAGGGAGTCTGTGTCCGCCATGATCTTGGCTACTAGGTACTACTCCAAGTTGAACCGTGGGATTTCAATTTTCGGAGTGGGGTTGGTGGGTGAGGGGCAGCGGCAAATCCAGGTGGTTGTAGAAGTATATTTTCACAAACGTTTTCGTTTGAAGGATCCTTGTCTTGTGACTGGAAAGGAATGTCCAGAAAAGTTAACAAACACTGTGTACGGGGTAGTTACAAGTTGGTTCCTGGATAGAAGGATTGAGGCCAAAAAGTTGATGGTTTTCATTATCACGGGATACGGAAGTTTTGCCGTTGCCAAGAAAACCCTTTTTCTGCCGCGGAAAGCGGTGAGCAACCTGTATTTTAGACTTCATTCAATAATGGTTCTGTGTTACTAGATCCTCCAGGAGGTTTTGAATTTTTACATATCAACTTTTTTTTCTTAATCAATTCGGTCTTTGTATTTAGAAAATGCTAGACCCGTACTCAGTAGCACGCTCGTTACATGTCTCAATACTAGTACTAAGTAACTATCTACCGCAAAATAGCTTGTTTGGGTTTCCAAAGGACATCAAACGTACCCTGAAAGATGTGGTCATCATTATGACGATGCCAAAGTGGTTCTGACAAGCCTGGCGTTCCCTTATGGCTTTATCTCAGTGGTCGCACGAATATGTTTTGCATTATCACTGATCCCAATGATTCATGACTGTGAAACTACTCCCTAGTGCATTTTTTCTCGTCCTATGATGTTGGTGGTTCTCACACCATTGAAAAACAGCACAATATTTTTCGTGCAATTTCCCGGGTTGAACGGACCAAAGCGAGCCTTATAAGTATCCAGTCCACAGGCTCATGCCTCATGTGAAAAATCACTGGATTTATGATCCAAGAGCCCTGGAGAAGGACTAAAGGTTCTCTCGATATTCTTTCAACTTTCATGAGCCACTTCAAGATAACAATCACCCGAGCGAATTATTCTTTCGGCGAATCAGCACTATGTCTGATATCTTTTGTTGCTCCTCAATAAGCCCCTTTCGTCCGAAAATCCTTGACCACGAGGCCAAATTTACGGCATTCATGCGTTGGGCCAAACTCCACAAGTCGCTTGTTGTCAGGGACAATGAAGCCGCCGCAATAGTTAACCGCGCACCATACGCTGTTCAAGTTGTAAAACAAGTTAACTATGGACCGCTGGAGTGGATCAGATACTTTGTCCCCGTTGAAAATGGCTCCGGATTTTCTGAAAAAGACGAGAATGATCTCGTCACATCAAATTTTGAAAACTGAACTCGTATTATACCACCGAAATCCCTATCCGTATTTAGACTCAGCTAACTTCCAAATGTGCAGTTACAAGAATTTCAGGTGTGCCATCCACAATAAGTTCTTTGAACTGAACTTATATCAGAAGAACCCTACCATCACCCATCATTGGCGATCTAACCTCGCACGGCCATCACGAGACATTGACCTATCACTCCAAAAAGAGGAAGAGGAGCCTAGCAAGCATATCAGAAAATCGGAGACAGAGCAAGAGGGAAACCAAGATCCTCCGTCTTCTGAAAACAACGGAAATACTGTATTTCTGAACCTGAAGAGCTCACTCGTATCGGCACTTGAGGTAACGAAACACCGTTAATGCAGGTAATGAAGACACCGCTAACCCTGGAATAGGAACCAGATAGAGTAGCACTCAAAGGGGTGAGGCTTCCGCTATCCCGAACATTGCGGCGTTAAAAATAGTCCTTCAATCCTTACTTCCCAATGATTGATCCAGCCCTCGGCTCAAGCGCCATGGTTTCTCTATTATGTCTTGATTGGGTTAATATGGAGCTTAACCTCGGTCTTGAATTCGAGAGCTTTTGGAAGGCTGAACTAACTAGCTCAAATATCATCACTTTTCTGGGGCCATACTCTGACTTGGGTCTCTGCGGGCAGAGGGGCTATATTGCGTTCGTTTATATCCGGTACTAACGAGAAACTCGTCGAGTATTGTCGACGTAAGAAGGACCTCCACCAGAACCGGCATAACCAAAATGCTAAGCAGGACTTTGAAAGGGAAATCGAGGTGTGATATCCGGCCGGTTCTGTTAAAATACCGTGGCTGACTTGTAGTAGAACAATGAAACGTTTGCGTCATGGGAATATCAGGATGATCACTATGATAGCTCTTCCTTCTACGAAGAACATGAACCCATGAAGGATTTTACGGCTTGCGATAAAGAGTGTGGATATTGCGGGAACTGTCCTTATTAGAAGATATTGTATGGGAAGCCGAGATCAAAAATCCACTCTTTTTCATGACGGGAGCACAGTGATTCGTGTTTGTTCTTGCTTCCCCTTTCCCTTTCGGCACTTTCGGTTTCAGAAAATTCTCGCAGATCCTTATCATATTTGTTAATGAGAGGTAGATGCCCTTGCAGCAGCAGTCATCAAATTAGCTACACAAACTAATGGAGATTTTGATGCCCGCCGGATTCTGAAGGAGAATAATCAGATCAGGAATTTGTTTATGCATGTGTAGCGCCGCGTCTTCTTGAACAACTCGGGGGACATGTAGATCGCCTTTCCGGTGAATGTGCCCATCTTTCCTGCAGCGTTGTATTTCGCCGTGCCAAAGTCGGCAAAGTTTGATTATTAGCCCTGCGTGTTTGCTACGTTTCACATCCCGATGAGTGATGCCAACCGCATGTATATATGCCCTAGTGCGCTGCAGAGATGGGTCAACACCACCGGCACGTCGCTTTCCTCGATACCCGTTTCGGTGAGCTTCCCAGGTATTGGCGCATGAGCGAGGCAGCGGCATGTGGTCTCACAGCTATCAACCAGTGACCGTGAGGTGACGTTAGCCCCGTTGTGCCGCCTTAGCGCCAGCTCGGGTGTAGCGCAACTTGCGTTTCATCCCACCAGCGGGTTGCTTGCGGCTTGTTGGTTGGCTGCTGCTATGCGCGTCGCGTTCGCTCTGCTAGGCCTCGACCCTGTAACTTATGTTGGCGCTGCGCTTTGTCTTTCTTGCGAAGAGCCTCCTGCATTTTGTGTTCGTGGAGGGCTACGCGTTGTTTAAAAATCTGTACCTCAGGCTGCCAGTATTTCTGGCTGTCAATGGAGTGTCGAATCTCCCTTATCTGCTGTGATGATAATCCATTATCCTTCAGGAGGCGTTGATAAGACAGTGCAAGCGCCCGCCAACGATCCACTGCGGGCTCAAGATCCACGCTCATGCTCTCTGCCACATGACCTCTTTGAGCGCGTTACTATAACGTGGGATTCGAGTTGCCAATACTCATGGTGGGATATGCACCTCTTGAAATTTTCAGCATGGTGTGATTTGAAATGATCGCGCAGCTCTTCTCATATCCATTGGTAGTATTGCTCAGCATTGTCCGGGTTTCAGGTTCAGGTTCAGGGGTTGCTTCTTCTCTGGCCTAAAGTACTTTCGCCAGCTGTCTAGAGAGATTTTTGGTGAAGAACTCAGCGGTGTGGGCGCCCACATCAGGAGGGTTTTGGTTTCCGGCGGTGGGAAATGTGCTCGTCTTTCTGAGTTCGCTAGAAATATCTTCAAGGTGTGAATGAGAAGACGATGAAGGAGAAGATTTGTTAAGCAGCACCCCGCCATGCGTGTATTTGAAACCTCATATAATCTGAAGAGCTGACTCGATTTTAATGTAATAAAATTTTATTGTCGTTATATGCATTTAGTATTTTTTATATCACGAAGCTTAATCTGTGAGTTATTTAAATTCAAAAACCAAGACTTCCTTCTTCACAATCTAGTAAATAATTCATCAAACATGATTGTTGTCTCTGTCTGCTCTCGCCCCTCGCATGACGCACGCTTTTCCCACTCATACTCGCTTCACAACAGCTATGATGGACGCTTCTGCTATTCCTTCTGCGCGAGGTGGGCCAGTTGTAACAAGAACAGCGATGATGCCCCAGTACCTAAGGATTCAGTTATGATGCCGAGAAGCGGCCAACCGCCCCCCAGCTTCTGCAGGATAGTTCATTCAAAGCTATCATGAAGAAGCACTGTCATTCAGATAAAGTTCTCTCTCAGACTGCCGAACTTCCCAGTTGATTAAGCAAGCTTCGGGAAATGGGCGTATTTTTCTTCCCTTACAATCAGTAGAGGGAACCGTCGTCAGATAGAAATAAATTTCTATATGTCGCGAACAGAGGGGGAAAACCCAGCTTAATGTACTACTGAATTGCAAAAGAGAGAAGCTGCTAACGAACATTCATTTTATAATTGTAATTAACTGGCAACTCACAAATAAATCGAATCAAAAAAGACATGAGCGGGATTAACCTTTTATTGCTCAACTTTTGACTGCTGCCAGAACAACCCAGATGCTGACCTAGCTTTACCTACTTAAATTGAAAGCTCTCAGTCACAAAAATTTTTATGGCAGCATGCACAACACTGGACAGGATCTTATTTTCTGACAGTCGCTTATCACCGGACAGCTATAAATGAGTGACAAAAACGTATCTACATAAGGAAGAATACGACTTGATTTCATGCAATCCTATAGTTCATATTCTTCCATCTCTATTAATATTCATTTACCCGGTTCGTGCTCATGCACTTGGCATTCTATTACATTATGGATGAAGTTGAATCCGATAGGGGAGGATGTATTCGTTTCGTTTCAAGAGTACAAAAGAAAAGTTGTGGTAAAAGTGCAGGTATATATCAACCCCTTAATCTCCTAATCTCCATCTTCACACCCTCAACCTCTTTAACCAGAACACCGTACCTCCTCGCAATCTCCACCATCGCCCCCGACTTTCCTGAGCCGCCACTCTCCTCACCATCAGCACTAGCCGCACATTTTCCCATCTCCCCCAAATCTGCCCGCTCATATGCCTCCAGCTCCAGCAACGCATGTTTCTTCCGCTCCTCCAACCGTAGGCGTGTATCATCTAAATGATCGCGGTAATGCATCAATGCAGTCGTAGTTTCCGGCGTGTAGATGGCAGAAAGCAGTTCATGTCTCATGATACTAAAAACAAGTTAACATACATAATTAGATTTTACTACAACCTTTTTACAAATAAGACTTAAAAATATACGAAAAATGGGTTGGAGGGCTAGTGGGAAGAAAAATTAAAACATACCAAACCTTCCCCTCAATTCCTTCCAACACTACAGCCACATGATCTGCCCTTGCCCTAACACCGCGCGCCACAACGCCATGCCTTGTCCGTTCAAGAATGTGTATCACGCGCTCCATCACCTCAGCGTGGGCTGCTAGCACTGCCGCGGCCGTGACTGTCATCTTGGTCCGGGCAATGGGAAGGTCGTGCGATTGGATTGTGCGGAGGGTGCGCAGGCGGCTGGATAGCTGGGTTGGGAGAGAGATGTCTGTTAAGGAGGGTTTGAGAGAGAGGGGCCGGAGGCGGTTGCTGGAACGTGGTTGATTATTGTTGTCGGTCTTGGTGATTGAGCTGCGGGAGGAAGAGGTGGTGGTGATTTGGTAGTTGTGTCTATCATTGTTGCGACCAATGTTGCTGCCAGTGTTGCTGATGGTTGTTGTGGGAGGAGAGGCGTTGGCGAGGGCTTTTAGATGGGCGAGGTCTGCGGAGAGGATAGCGGAGATGCTGGGAATGAGGGAAGGTATGGCGGAGTGGAATTTCTTCAGATCCGGGGCGAGGAGGGAGAGGACTGCGGATGTGTCATCTGCGGATTTTTGTATGCTACTGTTGTTTTGGTTATTATTATTGGCGGTATGTTGGAGGCAGAGAACGATGACAGTGACAAGATTTCGGAGCTTTTGATATAAGAGACCTCGAGTTGTCAGCCAATTGTGCTGTATAATATATCCCTAATATCTTACGATATCTATATAGAAAGCTCACATCGTCATCCAGTGAACCACTTGCATCCCCCGCCGCAACCTGCGCAATAACCCTCGTCAATATCCGGGCTTTCACCGCCCTTCCCAGGTACTTCTTGAGATCCTGTTTCCATCCCTCCAAATCAGTACCATTATCGTCAATGGGTATACATAAAACAACGCCATCCTTGTCAGAGCATCATAACCTTACAGCCTGCACCGCTCTCCGCGACGGATCCGCCCCGTGGGCACGCGTGGAGCCATCTGGGTGTAAGATGGCCGTTGTTAGCTGCTGGTGGAGGGCTTTGAATTGGGGATTACTGCTCAAAATGGCGGGGTCGCATGGTGGTATCATAGTCAGCGACGGGAAGATTAGGGGGATTTGGTTGTAGTTGTGCAAACGGAGTACTAGATGTTATGGATGCATGTAGTTGTTCTGCTAGCCTAGTTCTGCACTAAGATAGATAGTTACGTCTTTCAACTTACTGCGTACACCACTTGAATGAATCACAGTACTGTGCTAGTTGTAGCATACGATAATGACGATTGCAATTATATAACCTATCACCCACCTATTCGCTCTTATTTAATATGAAAATGAGATGTAGTGTTTTAAGGCGCTTCATGAGAAGGAAGAAAATTCTATATATAATAATATACCTAGTATTCATGTGTGTAACAGAGAGGTAACAGAATATGTATTGTAAGTAACATGTATGTTATGTATGTATGTAATGAGTATCGCTCTGGTTAATGACGTTTTTTATAGATCCGAAAGCTTCGAGGATCATTGAACGGGTAAACAAAACAAAGCAAAACAAACAAGGAGAATGTTTAAACTCAAAACACATCCTTTTCTCCGCAGGCAGAACACGAATTCAATTCAAAAGCAAAAGATCAATGATTCATGCCCATAATATTTTTCAATCATGGGACAGTTGCTTGGTCATAGGTGGCAAATAGTTATTAGTTCGTTTCTTGTTTTGACCAGTGATTGCTGTCAATCTTCTGTTTTTCGCATTTCTTTCCTCGTAAGGCTTATTTCTCAGGCGGCAAACTCTATTATCCATGGATGAAACCCGTTTGAAATCTACTGTTTTAACCTTCCTTATCAGATGACATATTGCATTAACCACCAGTAGAAATCATCATTCTTAACTCAGTAGGCAGCCGGCGCCAATTAATTTTTGATAAGAATCTCTCCGGTGTCAGTATCAGGACAAAATTGACGAATCACCCGACCAAACCTATTAATGTATGGCTAAGTAACTAGTTACCTAGTAGGCTTGGTGACAAAATGTGTCCCTCCAACTGGAAGAAACCGCTGCGCCATTCATGATGGATTGCACCTCATCTGATCTGATCCTGCAATATTTGCCAAGAGCGCAGTCAACCTTCGTAAGGCCAAGCATAGTTGCCAAGGCCGTCCAACGTTTCGCAGGGATCAATCAAATCAGATCAACGTTAGAAAACAAGGATTGATAATAAAACCTGATCGCGTGCCTCCTCCATGCGAGAAATAGAAATCCTACTACATATACGGGAGTACGTATGGGGTAGAAGAAGGGGGAACCTCGTCCAATGAATATGTGATTCTACCCCGTTTCCGGTGGCAGCCGTCCCTCATGCCATCCCATGTGGAGTAGTAGGGGGTATCATTATGAATCATTGATTTTAGGCTCGATAGGGCTAGAATTTCTTCTTTTGTTTCAAATGGACATCAGAGTTCCCAAAGAAAAGTCTTTTTCGTTTTACATGAATGAAGATATTGCTGGAGATTTGAATAGAGATTCTCACAGATGATATTGAAGCAGTTAATTAATAAACGAATAATATGTGTACATGTGTATGCATGCACTTTGTTATATGAAAAAAATCTAAATTTTTTACATTCAACGTTGAAAATTAATTTTATTAATCCCAAGGAACAGAGAATACAGTACGTCTCCTACATCTCCAGAATTCAAATCACATAATTCTTTTCGGAATCGGATCTTCTTCATAAAGAATCTTCTCTCTGATCTTCTTCTTGCTGCTAGTTTTTACCTGTGCTTTCAAATGCAGCCAGTCATCTGTGGCATGAATATTTGACTTCTAGTTCTTCCCAAAGTCTTTTTTCTCTTTTCCTTTTTGAGGTTCATAGTATGATGAACATAACTTAATTGTTTCGTGGATTGTACTTCGTACGGAGCAGGAAAATGTTGCTCTATCCACGACAGTAAGATCAGGGCGCAAGGTAACAAAAATTTTCCTGGTGAAATTTTTTTTTTTCACCATCATCTCGACAAGGAGATGGTACAGTACAGGATGTATGTACTGTACTGTACATAGATACATACGTAGATCCCATGCCAATTTACGGACTATAGACTAGCATACAGCAGATACACGAAGTAGTCATATATCATATATACTTGTATGAACATCTTTCAAGCGAATGGTATACTCCGTACACGGTATATGTTATGTATAGGCATGTCCTCCGTGTATTGCGTATGGGATTACCGTTGCATAGCGCCTACTGCGGTTGTCGATCCTGAAGAGGATTAAAACTGGTTGGGTTCAACAAAGCATCAAAGCACCAGAAACAACCAGTGAGCAGGGCCCAATCATGCCTATCGGAATGGCAAGGGAGCTTCAAGGACTTTTGCTCAATCGGTTGAAGCTCCTTTTTCTCATGCTTTTCAACGGTATCCCTGTCACTTATTTAAATAAAACAAAAACAAAACAAAAAAACAGTTACCATCATAATTAAATACTCCACCATCGGCACGAGATCCGAAGGGCAGCAGTTCCAACACGACAGAAGACCAGCTAGCTTGGAGGTTTTATTTTATTTTATTTCTTTGCTCTTTTTTCTCTCTCGCTTTTGCCCTCTTGTACGCAGCACCCCGTACAGTAGATTCAAAACTTGATGTTGTTATCGCTTTCTCTCCTACTCTCTGCGCTCTGCGTGTCTTGAGTGTAATATTTTGAGTGCACCGAGCTATTTACACAACCGTAAACAACTTCACACAGCGCACGCGCCGTTGGCGGACGAAACGGAAATGGATAACACCGCTATCTCCATCAAAAGCCTGGTCATCCCTTCGAGGCATTTCGCAATTGGAAAAGAGCGAAACATGGTTTTGGGAAGTTTGCTATCAGTCAACATCTCGCGAGAGAAGGAGGACCCCTAGCAAACCCCCAGCCGCTAGCCCAAAGTCAGATCATCCATATAAATATACCCCGCAATTGCGTATGTCAGAATAAAACCATTGCGGTGAGGAGCGCGAGTAGTGTCTTGCGTACTATCCGATATCCTTGCCCTTTTGCGAGCAATGCTCCCGTTATTTTTGATCCTGCTTTTTTAACCTTCTATGTCTTCCGCGCCCTAAATTAATGTCACGTTTTTTAAACCACGTCTCTGAGACGAAGATAGCAAGAAGGAGATTATCCTCCCTGCTCAATCCTGTTGCCACCCATAGTAGAAGCAGACCCCTACACGGATACCGTTGGCGGGAAGAAGGAAACAGGTAACTGCTTGCATCGAGGCTCGTTCCAATATTCCTCAAAGGCCATAGGGATTAGGGCCCATTTTTTATTGTAGATGTTGGGGGGGTGGGAATGACGGATAAGAGGTAGAGAGCATAATCCCCAGGTCCTTTATCCTGCTGGCTGGCTGGCTGATGATTTTCCAATGCCGCTTGCAATTTCTACTGTCGAAAGAGAGAAAAAGGGAAAAATAGCCATTTTTTTAAAAAAAATTCTATAAATATCTCGCCTCACAAAAGATTTTGTATCATTTAGGACAGGAAATAGCTGCTGTAGGTGGTATCAAAACTCAGGAGCCAACTTTGAGGTTGTTTTCTCTCTCTCTCTCTTCTTTTTTTTTTTTTTTTTTTTTCTTTTTTTTATTTTAACAAAGCTAACAAACGTTTCGATAAAATCCAGTCACGAGCAACCAGCCGAACCACACACTTCTTCCAGGCCCTCCTGTGGGCAACCGCAGCGCTTTCCTTAGTTCGCTTCATCGGTGCTTGCTGGTTCCTTGGCCGGACGGGAATTATGTGTTGTTTTGCGAGACGATAGTGCGTTTCTTTTTTTCTTTTTTTCTTTTTTTT
>LGUA01000052.1:0-34789 GCA_001660665.1 Emergomyces africanus | reverse complement strand
AAAAAAAAAGGAAAAAAAGGCGGGAACTACCGACTAGCACTGTCGTTCCGCCTGGCGAGACTCCCGTTTCATCAGAGAAGAGTGGTTCTTCTCCAACTCGTGGTGTTGTCAAAAACCAAAGAAGGAAAAAAAATTATTCGGAGTAAATTTGATTCAGGGCGAAATGGGCTAGTGTCCTTCCAGGTCCAGGGGGGTGCGTGATGACAGAAGCTCTAGAGTATGAGAGATCTTCCGTAGACGTGAGGAGTAGGGAGTGGAGGAGGAAGAGATAGTTCGTTATCTGGTAGCAATTGAGGTTGAAAATAGAAGAAGAAGAAGAAGAAAAAGAAGAAAAAGAAACGAAGAAAGAAGAGACGAAGAAGACGAAGGGGGACTGGGTCCCCCCAATTTAGGAAAAGGAAAGAGCGGCGAGCGATCCCCCGGGCACAGAGAGAGGATGAGTCAGCAGATACTGGCTGTACCCCGTTTTGTGACCGTATTTTATTTCCCCCAAAACCAATAAAAACCGGGAAAGTTCCCTGGGTCCAAGGCTGCCCGCTGATTGGCTGGCAGCCAATCAGAGGGCGGCGTCAGGGCCAGTAAGGGGTGGGGTTAAGGGTTGGATGCCGCGAGTTCGTGGCTTATTTCCACAGCAAAGGCAAAAAACTATCCAATTGCAGCCGCTTTCCCGAGAGGATGGATAACTACTACGGAGTACACAGTACTTAGAATATCAAGGAAGGAGATCTCAACCAATGAACATATAAAAATACGGAAATACATGAGAAGTTTGATCACAATTCCCTCCAAAAACTATATAGCATAAGACTTTATACGGAGTACAGGATCGATCATCCACTCACTACTACTACTACAATTGCTGGATCTTTACCCCATAAATCGCCATCCAGAGCTCTACCTGCTTCCTGCAGCTGCAAAAATTGATGAAATCAATCTTGAGGCTCCAGAGTGGAAAATAATACAACGCAGATTCTATAAAAACAGGGTTTTGTGCAATTGAAAAAAGAAAAGTGAAAGATGCTGTTTTATTCGTTTTACTTCCTACAAGCTTTTTGCAAAAACTGTTTTTAGGTTATACATGTTCTGAAAGCATCATTTAGGAGCACTCTCTGCGAAAGGAGAGAGGTTGGCGCTATGAGAATAATACTGATTCTCTCTCTCTCGTCTTTTCTTTCTGTACCCATTTTGATTTCCTACTCTATGTTCTTGGGTTGATGAAACTTTTGGGATTTTTAATAGACCCCCCTTTAAGGAATCTTAAGAGAAACCGGAAAGAAATCAAAATCTTCAGCTTCTGGCTTTTTGTCGCTGAGCGAATATGGCGACCCTGCATGCACGCACTACTAACAAGGGAATCAAATCACTTTGCTTTCCTAGTATTCAACTAATGATAAATACTAGTAGTAGCTAGCCCCCACCTGGATGCAAACCGGGACCCTTTTTTATGTCCAATACTAGTAGTATGTTCTATGACGAAGGGAGGATACCGTGTCACATCCAGAGAGGCACGGAAGATAGAAGAAACACGACGAATTGAAGTGAGAAGATCGAGAAGTACTCCGTATTCGATGCGGGATATAGTTAACATATTTAGTTAAATATACTACCCTCTCGACAGGTAATTGTTTTGCTGTCAGGAAAGACTTGCAAGCAAGGAATTTCCTCCCTTGAAATTTCGCCCCCTCCCCCCCCCCCTTCCCTCCTGCAAAGGGAAGTTTCTTCTCTGACATCAGCCTGCATGAAACAAATCCTCTATCCAAACCTCTCAATTGGGCATCAATTTCAGCCGCCGCCCCCTTGGCACTCCGTGGCGGTGCAGGGCAACTTCTTCTACGGAGCACTCCGTATGTCTCCTTCTTTTTACTGTGTACTAGTAGGTGACACAAAAAATTACAACCAGTCAATTCGAAAATATTTTATTCTGTTCATTCTGTTCATTCTGTTCATTCTACTTAGTTGGTCAAGAACTTCCAAGTGCAAGAAGAGACGACGAGCAAGTACTAATTATTTGACACCCCCAGTTGAAGGTTCGTAAAAAGGAGAGAAAACCTAGAAGCATGACCTGGTGGAAAGGGGCATGCGATGATTTGGGAGTAGTTAGTACCCCTAGTACTATCCTGTGCCATGCCATATACACAAATGTGTCTCAAGAGTGGGATGGGATGATGGGGTTGAGATTTCTTCTGTTATTTCCACGACAAGGCTAAGGATGTTGGATCTTTTGATACCTGTTCTCAAGTCACAGTGTATGTATGTATGTATGTACGGAGTACGGAGCAACCACTGGGAGAATATCATCTGGGAGAAATACTATCATGCTCAGCCACCGCCATGTGTCATAACATCGTGACTTGTTCTGATATTCAAGTTGTTCAATCAGGTCGTCCAGCTGACCCCATACCCATCATGCATTTTAAAACACCCAGGGGATCACCATCAGTACTAAGAACGTCGCATACTTCGTACACTTTGGGAGCGTTTTATAACGCTCCATATCCTAAAACCAGTAGGGCGGAGCAGTGGGTGGGGGTATTTAAAGCCATTCTCGGCTGGACTCCGTATTTATAATATAATTCGGAAACATCTCGAAAAAATCTCATTTCTCATTAATCCGTAGTAGTGAACATTAGGTAGGCACGTAGTTTAGGTAGCAGGAGAAAAGTAGATATGGATATGTATATGTATATATATACAAAAATGCTAACAGTCCAGGTCGCTTCCTCAAGGAAGACGAAAAACAAAATGAAAAAGGTAGCAACCGATAACCAATATGTAGATGAAATAGGTAAGTGACAAATGGATTAACTGCGAATGCAAAGAAAGATATTAACGCTATTTTCACATTCAACCCAGAATTCAAAATCTTTATTTACTCTTCTCCCTTCTCCATATTCACCTCGAAGCTTAAGATGCATCTTGGGTGGTAAGATCAGAGATATCTCTCTCATTCTCTTCTACACATTTGCTACGCTCCTACTTTCTTTCCGCTTCCGCAACCATCTTTCACAACCACTTATTTTCTATTTTGCACTTTTTTTTCTTCCTTTGTAGCCTCGTGCAACCAACCACACATTTCTTAATATCAATTCAATAGGGAACCTTCCCCTTCCTTTAATACCTCGTACAGGAGTTTGAATCGGGAGCTACGCTTCCTCCTCGTTGGGTCTGACCTTTTCTCACCAATTCTCATCAGCATGTTTTGATAGCGCTAGATCTTGGCGGGCCAGATTGTCGGCAGAGTAAATTTTCGCCAGTAGTTAACGGCCACTCGTTTCTTGCTATTATTCATTTTCTGGATCTTAGTGTACTGTGCCACCGATCTTTCACGTTTCGGCGGGAGGAGGACGCCGCTAACGACACGTGGATCGCGACTTTTATTTTTCATTCAGTCATTTCCAACTTGGCCATCGAGAGGGAAGAACGAGTTCGTGTGACAAAGAAAACCACTGTTGTGGGGAGGAGGACAGGCTTGAGTTTGGGTTTGTCGATCCAGATATATTCTTTTTTTCTCTCCCGCAACTCTGTTCCAACCTCGCACTTTTCTGCGCAACTGCGGCTTTATATCGTATGCCTTTGAGAATCCAAAGCAAAATCGAGGAACATTGTGATGGAACTTTCCACTTCTTTGTCAGGACAACAGGAATCCCCGGGGATGGCACGAAATAATAACAGCTTCCGCAGTCGAGTTGGGTCATTATTCAGCGGTACGTCAAGCATCGGTGCGACGAATGCGAGACCTGCTTCAAGGACACGAGCGCCTAGAATTGGACTTTGTCTTTTCTCTGGTGAAAGAATTGAAACTCCTCAGCCACGGCAAAGCGATTATGCATCTGCTTATAGGAGACCCCGTACTTCGACCGGTTCTTTCCTGAGTCCAGATGAGCCAACTGCTAGGCCTGGATGGCCGTTTGTGCCTTCGAGCATTGAAACGGCTCAGACTGAACTGTTAGCAGGGCGCACCCAAGCTCAGGGTCACAGGAGTACTTCTCGTCATTATCGCCAGCAGTCCGTCTCCGAAGCTTGGCAGGGCAATTTTGGAGCCTGGGTTAGGAGTAAACCTGGTGACAAGCCAAAACCGAAGCGTTTTTGCGGCGGACCTGGGATGACATCGAGGAATGCGAGGAAGAAGCTGGCTCATTCCTCCCTGGCTGGATTTCTTCTGATGACAACTTTTATCATATGTGAGTTTGTTTGTGTTTTGTTCCACATCTGGGCTCCTGAAAATACAACATTTATCTGTTTATCATACAAAATCTGGGATGCACAGCTTTCAATACGTATGCTAACTGCTACTAGATCTTGCGCTTTCACTCTCTAACACTGTCACACGCCGCGAATTCCACATTGTGCTTATACTAGTCCTTACCATCCTTTTGATATATTTTTGCCACTCCTTTATTTGCTTTTTCATGCTGGCATGGCGGCCAGCCCGGGGACACCTTCTTCCCGTTACGTCATCAAGAGTTGGCACACTCGGATATGCCCAGCCGGATCAACCAATACCCATAATTCTAGCTCGAGACGAAGAGATCGCTATGGATGTAGACACGAACAACCGCACTGGCGGCAACAACAGCAATGTGGCCGGCGTTACTCCACCCCCTCCAGCTTATGGCCTCTGGAGGAATAGTGTGGTACGTACTACCACACATACAATTTCCAACTTCTTTCAGCTCTGCTTATTTCATGAATGGATTCAACACCTACAATTATGTAACACCATATAAAGGACTGTGTTGTAGGCTAATGAAAACAAATCCACTGCAGAAAATAAACCCCAACCTCGTCCACTGGCAACGACGTGAGCAAACCAGTTCGCAACGAAGAAGCACCCAAAATGAGAATGTCAATGACGGATTGCACCGTCCGCCGAGCTACATCTCGGATGATGGCGTTAATTACGTTGTAGTTGAAGCGCAGCCACAGTCGCGTCAGCGGGCACCTGACGATTCAGATATTCATCCTGCAGAACGCGTGGGAGGGAAGCTGTGAATACTTTTAATATTCCCGATATGGAGAGGAATTTTCTCTTTTTTTTTTCTGGTCCTTTTTCTCTCAATTTCTCCATAGACTTGATTGCTGGGGTTGGGGCGTTTTCAAAAATGGTGACCTTTCTTGAATTCTTATACCTGCTATGATTCTTCGGGAAGAGTGACCTTGCCAATTGAGACTCTGCGGTAACCGATAGCGAGGTATTTTTCTAGGTTGACTTCTGTTTCTCCTAATATGCGAATATGGCGAGTTCGTTGTCTGCTGGGGGCTCTTGGGATTTATGATTTATCCCTGTATGTGTCCACATGCCCTTTTGATCCGCCATGTGAAACTGCGTATTGAGTGAAATTAAAATAAACCCAGATACTTGTATAGAATACTACGAAGAAGATGTGTACTGTACATAGGAGCGGCGGAGAAGTCTTGGCACGGGATGCTGATGCTGACGTAATACACTCCTGTCAGAAGTGGATTTTGATATGTGTTCAGTCGGTGGCCATTTGTACTATACTACTAGTAGTACTAACTTATGTCAAACTGGTATGCATATGGTACGGAATTTGGGTAATATCCTTTCCTCATTCTTTTTACCGCCGGGTTCTTACGAACCTATTCTATTTCTCTTCCTCTAAGCGGCTGGCGGAGGTTGAAGCAGAGAACTGGAGCGGAGAGGAATCGGAGCGTTCTTACATTCTTCACCCAACCAGCCATCTGAGGAGCCACGCGAACCGGGCTGGAGACTCGATGATATTCTTAAAGTCCCGGACTCTTTCGTCTGATTGTTGGTGATGCGCTCGAGATGCCGAAGTTGCTGTTCCCAGATGTCTGGCATTCGCTGCGGTGCGGAATTCGATTTGCTCGCCTGGGTGCTGGCCATTGTCGCGGTTCTCTCGTTATGGATTCCGCCGGCTAGGGCCATGAGTGCAGGCCAGATTAGAGAGTTAAGGTATGTACTGTATACATTTGCAGTATTAGCTTCTCTGGTGGGAACCCTAGGGGTTAATCGGCAGGTGCTGCTCTACTAGAAACGGAGAGCTAATTTTTTTTATTCCTGACTGATTTCTCTGTTTCATATATAGAAAAGAAACGGAGCACATGTTCTACCACGGTTTCGAAAATTATATGAAGCATGCATTTCCTGAAGACGAATTGAAACCCGTCTCTTGTCAACCGTTAACACGCGATCGCGAAAACCCCGCCCATGTAGAGCTTAACGACGTTCTTGGCAATTACTCTTTAACACTCGTCGATAGTTTGTCTACCCTAGCGATCCTCTCCTCCGTTTCGCCCTCGTCGTCATCCGATTCAGATTCAGATTTGGAAAGCACACGCAAAGCGTGGGGATATTTTCAGGACGGGGTGCGGGATTTGGTTGAACTTTACGGCGACGGGTCTGATGGACCAGCTGGCACGGGTTCGAGGGGGAAGGGCTTTGACTCTGATAGCAAGGTTCAAGTGTTTGAAACCGTGATTCGAGGATTAGGTGAGGAGAACATGATTCACTTTTAATTGCGATACGTCAACATCGTATCTGACCGTTGAATGTGACATGTAAATAGGTGGCCTCCTCAGCGCGCATCTTTTCGCAGTAGGCGAATTACCTATCCGTGGATACGCACCCCCAGAAGATGAAGCCTCCTTCGCGAAATTATGGGATAAAAGTGGCCACACCAAGGGTAGCCCTGGAATTCGCTGGGAAAATGGATTCGTGTACGACGGACAGCTACTCCGTCTCGCAATGGATCTTGGCACCAGGATCTTACCAGCTTTCTATACTTCAACGGGCCTTCCATACCCTCGCGTTAATTTGCGCCATGGGGTCCCCTTTTACACCAATTCCCCTTTTAATGCGAATACGACTCCAGAAGCGCCGGCCCATGAGACAAGTGATCATGGCAAACAAGAGGCGAAACCTTCCCAATCCCCGGAGGTTACGGAGACGTGCAGCGCGGGCGCTGGCAGTCTGGTTCTGGAATGTACAGTTCTTAGTAGGCTGACTGGCGACGGCCGCTTCGAAGAACTTGCAAAACGGGCGTTCTGGGCTGTTTGGGCTCGTAGAAGTGATATTGGCCTGATTGGAGCTGGTATTGACGCCGAGTCTGGGAAGTGGGTGAATTCATTCACAGGGGTAAGTAGGATATCTTACTAGGTACTTATTTCGTGTGACTTTGCCATTGACTGATCTACTCCTGATAGATTGGTGCTGGAATTGACAGCTTCTTCGAATATGCATTGAAATCCCATATCTTATTAGCTGAGGGTGATCCGCCGCCTCCCAATTTGACAAGCCCGTTCCATCAGTTTGATGATCTTTCCTTCCCTATTAGCGAGGCAGAGCATTCCCCAGATGCATTCCTGAATGTTTGGCAGGAATCCCGGACAGCCATAAGACACCATTTATATCGCGGTTCCGCCTACCAACATCCTCATTATGTCCAAGGCGATATCACCACTGGAGCCACACGCGCCTTTTGGATAGACAGTTTAAGCGCCTATTTCCCGGGCCTTTTAACTTTGTCAGGGGACGTAGACTGGGCTATTGAAGCCCATCTGCTTCACACTGCCATTTGGACTCGATTTTCTGCTTTCCCAGAGCGATGGAATGTTGCCACAGGGAACATCGAAAACGGCCTCGGATGGTGGGGAGGCCGTCCCGAATTTATCGAGTCCACTTATTACTTGTATAGGGCCACTCAAGATCCGTGGTATCTCTATGTGGGAGAAATGACATTGAGGGATATCAAGAGGAGATGCCGGACCAGGTGTGGCTGGGCTGGTCTTCAGGATGTTCGAAATGGGCAGTTAAGTGACAGGATGGAAAGCTTTTTCCTTGGAGAAACTACAAAATACTTGTTTCTTCTTTTTAATCCGGAGCACCCTTTAAATGACCTGGATGCTCCGTTCGTTTTCAGCACTGAAGGCCACCCCCTTATCATCCCGAAATCGACTACGAAAACGACAAAGAAGAAGATCAAGCCAGAAAGTACCCTCCGTAGTGATGTGCAGTATGCTTCTAAGGAAACCTGCTCGGCACCAGCTGCACCTTTACCCTTTGGCGCCTCTTCCACTGCTTCGCGACCTGATTTTTTCCATGCAGCAAGCCTCGCTAGATTGCACCTGATGCCATCTCGACCACAAGCTGACTCTCCTATCCTTGAATATGCGATTGATCACCCAAGTATCTCAATGTCCGACCTAATATCACCTTCAAACTACACCTATTTCCCTTGGACACTGCCACTCGAGGTTATTCCACCCGATGCGACGAGTGCGCCAATGGCTCTCAGGCCAACACTTGACCTTACATTCCCACAACTTGTCAACACTATCCTCGGCCCTGGATCTTTGGAAAGAGTTCAGGGTGGGGTCCTCATAAAGTCCGTTAGCGGCCTTCGCTTGGGTCTTATCCAGGATGTCCCATTATTCATGGATGATATGTCGGGGAACACTGAAGGGTACCGCGTCCAAGTCATAAACAACCTTCCTCTTGGAAAATATGAGAAGGTTTATATCTCCAAGGAGGTAACAGATACCTTGAATTCTGATGACCCAAACTTCACACGGGTGCTAGATTCTACGTTGTTGGATGTCGTCTTGGATCTCAAATCTGAAGATACACCTAATGGAAACGCCTCGTCAACAGTCACCACCGCCACAAACAGTCAAGTTCTCAGGGAAGACCTTGATGAGCTTCGCCCAACCGTCGACGCATCGAACATGAAACTAGTCTTCGCATCATTCATGAATCAAGTCACCTCCCTTCTCCGAGATGACTCCGACTCACCCACACCAGAGCTCTCTTCATCCCAAATTTCAACCATCCGTATATCTGTTCCCGCAACCACTTCGGCTGGCAAGGGCTCAACCTCCCTACCCGATGTAGAAGATTCCATTCTCTACCCACCAGCATCGAAATCCAACAAAGCTAAAAAATCCCTTTACCGCCTTCCATGGTCCACTATTTACCTCTCAGATGAACTCTGCGACCATCGGCTCCCTGCTTCTGTCCCCAGAACACACCAGATCATCGTCATAAAACGGGGCGGATGCAACTTTTCGCAAAAGATCCAAAATATTCCTTCCTTCCGCCCCACGAGTGTTTCCCTCCAGCTTGTGATCATTGTTTCGTATCCCCAGCCGGGTGATCGCCCGCCCACCTCTACCTCTTCCTCAACATCCAATCCAGATACATATCACGATACTGCGTCCCCGGCCGGTATCATGGACCCAGAGGAGTCCTACCTCATCCGGCCCTTGCTTGACGAAATACAAACCGTGGCTGGCGGAATCCCCCGTCCGAACCCGCTAAGCGTAATACTTGTTGCTGGCGGCGATCAAACGTATAACCATTTTAAGCATGCCGTGGGTGTGGGCCTTCGAAGACGGTATGAGATTAGGTCACAGGGTATACCTATTGGTAATTTAATTGTGATATGAGTTTCTTATCTATCTACGCCAAACTCATTTTTTTTCTATTCGCTGTATCTATTTTACTTTTCTGCATATTTACCACGCTAGGTCTTGTTATGATATATAGATGGAATATTTTTTTTTTTTTTTTTTGGGGGGGGGAGGGGCTTCCTCTTTACTTGGCTAGATATATTTTGCTTTTTGCTTGTATCTTGATCCCATTTGTTAATAGATATATATTGTGACCTTGTGTTGTGCATTACCACTAAGAGAGCCATCGGGGGGATGGCCTACTTGAAATATAATGAAAATGTACCCCGGACGGCATCTTTTGATGTAGTTTAAGGATGAGATTAGGCATAATACTTTTATACCATAGGATTATGTGGGGTGTTGTGTGAACAAGCTTAAAATATCCACCACCAACCTTGATAGGGTGCTCCGCCGTTGAACCATGGAACCTCCAACAGAGATCAAGGCTTCTGTCACTTCTGCACAATTCGGGTCCATATATTACTCTGAACAAATATTGAGAAAGAGTCTTGACATTGTCACTGCCTGTGTGTACGGAGGCTCCTCCATTAATGCTTCTGAGAAGAAAATGATATTGTGAAGCTGCTGAAATTCCTCCAGAATTTGGATTTCCACGTCGCCTTTCTATGATGAATTTCTTACCTTACCCTTTCTCTATTATATTCTTCCCTTTTTTCTTTTAGGGTGAATTGATACAACTCAATATGTATTTTCATTCTTCATCTTTGACTCTCTAATTTCGTGCTTTCCATGCAGGAATATATATTCACAGAGCCTACTAATCTTGTGGTCTTTCCTCAAATTTTAACTGGATTAGTTGTGTGATTCATTGACCTGACAAAACTATGGTTGCTTTTCTTTGAAATTATCTGCTTCAAGCAAAATAAAGGAGACCTCCTTGAACAATTATCGGGGTGTAATTATTGTGTTTCCTTCGAGCCCCTAATAAGTAATTTCACCCACCACCTATCTCCAGCTAAAAACATTTCCTGACATATGTGTGCAAATGGGACTTCAATCATCCGAATACGGCAGCTCTATATTAAGGGTGTTAAATGCCCACCCCCTTTCATTAATCACAATACATTGGGAGTCATGGTCAGCCAGGCCATTGCCCCGCATATACTTCCACTGGGTTATGATAACAATATTTGTCCCCTCTGTTGCTCTAGTGAGAGGTTATCTTCTCCATATTGCGCTTCCCTACCTCACGGAGCTTCTTGCCCGATAGATAAATCTAAATTCGAGGAATTAGCACCCGTATCTCATATTGTTGATTTCCAACCGGGGTTGTCGGACCAAAGGTAAGAACGGAACACCTAGACCCAGCGACAAGAACGCAAGGAGCCCGGTTCCCCAGTCCACTCCCAGGGTTTGGAAGAGCCGTGAGCCGAAAAGTGGAAATACTGGCAAATTAGTTTTTGATACAGTTCGTGGCAAGATAAATGTTTGTGGTGCGATCAAACATTATTGATGGGATAACGCCTACCTCCCGCGAACACAAAGCGAAGGAATGACACTGTGAGACTTAGTACTTAGTATTCTGGAATAAGCAGAGCCATAACTTACATGAGGCTACAGCAGAAGCCGGGAAAGCGAAACAATCCACAATATAAAGCTGAATTGCTAGCTGTATATCGCACATCAGCCATATTCAACCCATTACGGGGAGCTTAAGAGGATGGTCCTTACAAATATGTTCATAGCTCCAGCGGCGAAGATTACAAAACCAACTAGGGGCTAATAGTCTGTTAGATCACGGATGGCTGAAGCATAGAGTTGTCGGCGGAGAACAAATCGGAGGTGTGAGGATAGAAATGGGAGAAGCGATGGAGAATCACAAATTACCACGATGAAGTGATATCTTAGCGCTGAAAATCCATATAAGAACAAACCAGCAACTAGTACAAGAGCACCAGGGAATGCGGGGATCAATCTAATAGGCGGTGAGTGTTGATTGCTACTCGGCAGAGGCATCGCGGATTAGATCTGGGCGCTCACCTAGATTCCGGGTTGTAGGTCTTGTCGGGGCGCGTTTGTCGTTCATATATAATGTCGTGCGCTTTAACAGTCGCAATTAGACCTAGCATATTACCTACCCCTGAGCCAGGAGGTCGATGCCGACAAACCCGGCAGAGTGGCCGTACCCCGAGCCGAATATTTCTGGAAACTGTTAATCGTGAATGAGGTAAGCTTCATGCACCGTGGATAGGCAAGGAGGGATAGTAATTGCCGTACTGTTACTATCAGAAGATACACTTCCCCGAATACGAACGCGAAATATAGCGAAAGTAAAAATAAAACGGGGTCGACAAGCAAGTATATCACTAGCGAGGTTAACGTACACCAAAATTGGTTCAATAAAGATCAAGGTACATACCAGGGCGAATAGCAGACGAGATAAGCGATCCAGTCCTCTTAGTAGACACCCTATCTGCGCGCAATTCGATTACCGTGTACAGGTCGTTTTCTGGATGTAATCGTTTGCTTTTCAGAAGTTTCCGTTCCAGAAGTACAGGGATATATGACTCCTTCATGTACAAAAGGGAAGTGATTTCTAAAGCTGCGGCAGCCATTGCCTGATATAACAAGACTTAGTTTAAACCTTGGGAAACACAGGAACAAAATGGAACAAGAATGGAGAATGCCCTACAGGAACCCAACAAGTCCACCTCCAAGAGGCTCGCTCAGATATCCAGCCACCACAGGCTGGGCCAATAACAGGCCCTAAAATTCTAGAAGAAATTAGAATGAATATATTATATTATTATATGGTGCCGCGGAATGTTGGAAACGCACAATAGGGTGGACATTAAAGCTGAAGCTTTTGCCCGTTCTTCGAGTCCCCAAATATCCGCGACGACACCGCCAAAAACAGCCAACCCACCAGAGCCTCCAACTCCAGCAAAGAAACGGCATACAGCAAGTTGAGCTGCCTACTATCCGGTTGATCAACTAAATCACAACATATTTTCTGAGAATGGACTTACATTCTGCGCAAACCCACTCCCCAATGAGAAGGCAATAAACAAGATATTGCATGTACGGACGATAATAGTCCTTCCATAACTCTCACTAAGGGGCGCCGCGAATATAGGGCCAAGTGCGAATGCTAGAACAAAAATAGATATTTGCATGGCGCCCAGGGTGGGATTCTCAATTTCAAGATCGGCCATAACTAGAAGGAGAGCTGGAGCGAATATAGTACCTGGAGTTGTATCAGAGAAGTTCTCATTTAGTAAGGAAATGATGAGGCTTACTGGCAAATGGAGGTAGAAAGCAGTACCCTCCCATCAGGGTTGTAGTCGTCCACTTTGCCCGCTGCGTCCAATTCTATATCGCGTTAAGAAAAAGGGGTCAGGCATCATCAAATTTCCTGGAAGTACATAAGGGGTATTACACGTGGGTTCTCTTTAGAGTCCGGGCTCAGGGTAATGAGATCTTCAAGGCGAAGTGTCAGTTCTCGGATTCTCAATATATAGATAAAAGAGCTGACACGGAATTGCATACTAGGATCTAATTCCCTTAAATTCACACCATCATAGAAGATTTTATCGGGGCTGGCTTCCCGTAACTTCAATTCTTCCTGGTAGCGTATGGCGACCAGCTTTCTTCGGGAAATATTGGAGTCGTTGGAGAGATTTAGACTAACACCAGCCTCGAGAGTGGCACCGGGAATCTGCAGAGAATCCCGGTTTTCCTTCCTTGAATCGATTGACATGGTCAAGGAAAGCGAAAAAAACCAAACTAAATATTTTGGATTGAAATCGAGGGAGACCAATTTGAGCCGTGTTTTAGAAGGCGAGGTCCATTAGGAATATTTATGCGAATTCGGAATGAAGCGTCATGTCGGCCACAACGAAACAGGATCTGGCTATCCATTGCGTTCAAACCACAGCTAAGACAAAGAGCGAAATCCTGGGTTTGAATTGGGAGACACTGTGCTAGCAAAACTCTTTCGCTCACTGTTTAAAAACAGGAAGGCGAAAACGTGATGGTACACCAGAAGTAAACCACACGACCATTGGATCCTGTACCACGTCTGAAGGCCACATTGACAGAAGACCCCACATCTCCAGGATCACGGGGATATTGGGTTATTGGGGTCTTAGAAAGCTGTGCATTCTATTAGTGCTTGACGTATTCCAAATCTCAACACAGTTTCTAATGCCAGCCATGTGAATCATAGCATTCCCAGTCGTTATTTCTAGATTCCTGCTCAGAGCCCCGATCCACGATCTCATCATATAATCACCAGGTCAGATTTGAGTGCGTTTAAAACGTTATTTCGTTCCTTGTAATTCAACAGTGGTGTAGCCATGTTCATCCAGAGTATGAAGGCTTCCAGTCCCACAAAAATATCTTAAGATCATGGGGAAGTTGGTGAGCATTTAAGGCAAAATGTCTGAGCTGGGAGTTTGTAAATAACCTGCGAAGGTTGTCGAGTCAGGATTAGCCCCCAGAGCGCGCTCCCATTCCTGTTCCATCTCTCCTCCGTTCAGTTCAAGTCCCGTATCACGGTATTGCCCAAATATCGGCTCTTTCGGCACGTAAAATCACCTCAAAACGCTTTCATCTCCACCATCTAGTCTATATCATTCGACTACTTTGGTTATTCAAGCGGTGGTGCTAGGCTAATCAAGGCGGGTATCAAGCAGTTAGCTTAGCTGTTGAGAACGCGTAGCCCATGGGATTCCATCCAGGGAGGCCGCAGCTGTCATTGGGTGTTCAAAACTGTTTTCGCTGGGTGGTAATGCGGTAAAAACGACAAATGATGTGCTCGATTGCCTAGAAAATGTCGCTGCGGGAGCTTTCCGACGTTTGCCGCTAATCACCTCAACTTTCTAGCTTCGAATAAGCTACTGAAAGAAAATCCAGTGCAATTATGAATTCGGGATGTCGAAAACATCCTAGTTGTCGAGAAACTGCATATGTAAGTAAGGAACTACAGATAACTTGTACATTTTCATTGCTGCACCCTGGGGAGAAAGCTTACAAACTGACCATTTTATAAATAGCATGGAGACGAAACATACTACTATATCACTGCTATGCTGATTTCTTTTATCCACACACTTGCTGGGCCTGGGGCTGCTAGTGACAACTCTTTAGAGGTAAGGGACTTAGTAACAGAAAAGTAGCCTAACGGACACGAAGTATGGGCCTTAGGAGGTAGACTCGCCAAACTTAATCTGGCCTGGTTGGTTAGAACGGTTTGCAGTGTAGTTAGTTCTACTTTAACCTAGTGGTTGTCGTTGAGATAAGCATAACCCTAAATTATTGACCTAACTAAACCTTAAAATCTTACTAGCCCAACCACCATATCTGGGAGCTCCCTCCATGTTCCAACCTCGATGGAATGCACCCAGTGCCGTATTGAAGCTCTAGGGATAATCAGCCATGGATCTGGGCGGCCTACTCCTTGAATGCTGACTTTTCCTGTATAAGATGCGTATACGGAGTACTCTGATGAGGGAAGCCCACACCACCAAACGCTCAATTGTGTGCCATAAACCTGACCGACCAGAATAAGCCACAATAAAACGGGACGTTGGTCAGCCAGAACCCGCTAGGAATGTGTTTTTCATTGTTATGGGAGAGCAAAGCGTGATCGCTGCCCACCTGGAGTCCAAAAAGCGCCCTGACGGAGAGGGGAATTTGACAAATACTTTTCAAAAGAGAAAGGGAAATAAATAATTTACCTGTGAATTAATTTAGATGGAACTCAAAGCCCCAACACCGGGTCGCTCATATCTCAGGCCCTTTTTCTTTTCTTTTCTTTTTCTTTTTCTTTCTTTCTTTCTTTTTCTTTCTTTCTTTCTTTTTTTTTTGGCCATGATGTTCACGATATGTGCAATCCTTGATCCATACTACCACAAAGCATTGCAACCAAAAGTTTTTATAGTATAATTGATGCTGTCCACTCAAGGTTTGATTTTCTAAGGATATTCTGCGGCCGTCGTACTGGATCCCATTGGATTCCATTGAAGTTTCCCCACACACCCGTGGCCGTCTCCTAGATATCGCATCAACCCCTGAATATTGCTCGCCTTTTCTTTTGCAATGTCCTCCTTGACATTCACTGCCGCATAATTACAGGCCTACAGGCTTCATTCGCTGTCCCGTGTTTTACTCGCCCTATAATAAATGTTCCCATACCTTCTCTTACAGCAGCTGTGCGATCCTAGCCGCTATGAAACTTAAATAGATAAATTAAATGCCTTGATTTGCGCCACCCTACTTCTACACTACGGCAATGATATTATCTTGTGGGCCTGGTAAGGAGAGCCAGTGGTTCTCTGGTCCCCTAGGTTCAAGAAACGCCCTGCTCTGCCTGGTGAGAATCGGAAATACGGCGGTCCAGACGCTCAAATTGTGTTGAGGAATCTGGGGGAGGGGCTGGCATGACATTTCGTAGCTTTGAGAGCCACGGCCGCAGTGTCCTCGTTTTACACGGTTGAGCAGCATTGAACGAATAACGATTTATTATTAAGAGATCAATGATTTATGGCATGGCACAAGCCGTATCGTAGCTAAAGCTTCAATGACGCAGTGGAAACAAATTGCAACATGTACCCTTCCACCTAGCTTTTTTTAACATCAGAAGTTATATTCCACCCTTCTTACTCCTTTGGCTGATAGAGCAGCTGATCACTAATTCTCTTTAGACCAAGAAAGGACAAGCATGCTCCTATTTCCAGTCGACATTTACATCAACTGCAAAAAAAAAAAAATAAAAATAAAAATAAAAACATATTCCAGCCTCAAATATTTGATATTGCAAGCTGTGCAAGGCGCAGAGCTAGAACTGAAAATTCGAGAACAACACCGCCATAATAGCACCAAGAGCCAAGCTCAAAGCAGTTCGATCGATTGCAAGTATGGAACCCGCCCCAGTTCCAGGAGTAGTAGCATTTAAAGCTGCTCCTGCACCAATGGGCTTCCAACCGATGCCTGAAGAGTTGGTGCACGTATCGGTAGAGAGAAGGCTGGCGTTTGCGGAAAATGTGATATCGGCACACTATTGAAGAGAGACAATTATATTTTAGCTTGTCCCTAAAATATTTGTTTGCGCCTTGGGAATTAGGAGGGGCATCATCGTATGGATGATGTTAAGCTGTACGAAAATAAATCGAAGAACAATGGACGAAAAGATAACACACATTGTACAACGCAGATCCTAGTTCCGTTAACTGAACAACTTGGATACTCGCGTTAGACCCAGCGGCCACGCCCAACTCTTGTGGGATTCTGATTTTTGGGAAGCAGAATGTGCCATTTCCGGTTTGATTGAAACCTTCCACCAGGGAAATATTGAAGATAACTGAATCATCAGATCCAAGGCCAAGATTCACGTAGGTTATGGCCCACTTGTGGGTAGGATTAAAGAGGACAGAACCACCGTCAATAGGCCATTCAGTTCGGTTAGAGGTTACATTGACGCCCCCGCCTGTATAGTGTTAGTTGAGCTTTTGATAGAATGTAGAGAAGGATGGGGAGCAACTCAGGATAGCAGCCGCGGGAAAGCAAAGATACGCACATGGTCTGGTCCACTGAGTTGCATACGAATTCCCCCGCCAGAATGGGTATTTAACAGAGAAATGAGCTGAGACAAGGTGAAGTAAGAGAGCTAGACTGAAAATTAGGCGAGTCATATTTCGATTATCTGGCAATGAATATTATCGTTGGCTTTGCTTGCTCGTTCCTGCCTGTAGAAAATTGACGGACGAATGTTAATTGACGGAGACTAGGTGAATATAAGAAACTAAAGCTGCTGAGCCGGGGGGTATTCAGCCTTTTAAGAAGGCCCCGGCGCTCTGCGGATACTTGTTTCTTTGCCTAAGATGGGAAGGAAAAGTTTAGAAAAAGCAAAGAAATAAGCAAGCCACAGAACAGCAAGCGATTCAGACATAGTTGAACTTAGATCTGATTCCAGTCGGGAAAACCCTTCATCAATGTCACATCTCATTAAGGCTAGTAGTCCATACATCTTGGTGCATGTTTTTCATCTACTAACCCTTTATTCTCACCCAAGTCCTACTCTCCATCACCTAATATGCTAGCCTAGCCCAGCTCGTGTTGAAGAGGGTGAGAGTTGTAAAGTGTGTACAGTACTAGTAGTAGTAGTCAACGATGGCTCCAACTCTGGGGATTGTTAAGCTTTGTTTGAATCACCTCAAGCATACTATCACAGTCATTTCAAATTCGCATTGATCAAGCCAACAGATAGTCAGCATTGAAACTTTAAATATAAGCTAAGATAAACACCCCGATATTTCAGGTTCCGTCATTGGTCCAATTGCCAGGGACAGGGAGAGAAGAGATCAGAGAGAAGATCAACTTCCTGAGCCAAGCCTCGCGTGGGGCTTGGCAAAAGCCATCGATGAGGACAATTGAGCACATTTTTCTGGATATTGTCTAAGCCATTGGACAATAGGTGAGGAGCTTGTAGCACCTCACAGCTTGTGTTTGCAAGGGCGCCCCAGGGGGTGTGCAGCAATCGCGGGAAATAATATATATAGTATGAGCAAATTGTTCGTTCTAGCCAGGCCGTGCAATTGAAATAAAACCACACGAGAGCTTCTGAAGGACGGGGCAAGCTGACATACATTCTCCGTAGAGCGAACTTAGAGATAGATAGTACGGAGTAGTTGGTTGGATGACGAGGGCTGAGATTGAGCCCCTTCGAAATCGGACTTAAATTCAAAACCTTATCAATCAGATAAGAATGTATCCAATTAGGTATCATTTCCCGTATATACCCGGGAATCACATGATCACCGCCCCGCTCCGCTTCCCCCCCGCAACCAATTCCGCTGATGACAAACACGTTGCGGAGCCCTGTGTTAAGGTCATGTTTAGCCAACATATAAGAAACGAGATTGTCCGCAGTGCTCCTCTCTACTCTTCCTTTCTCTACCGTCAATTCCCTTCTCCGTTTTCAATTTCACCGCGCGTCCTAACCACTACTACTACTACTAGTATTAGTACTACTACTGCTAGTACTACTACACCCTCCAGAAAAATGTCTGATATCGTCCAAGTCTTCGCGAAGGATGCTTGCCCTCGTAAGTTCAGTTTCGTTCAATTTTCCATTTACCCCCTTCTAAACTTTCACAAATCCCGCTTAGCCTTGAATAGGACCCTTTCTTTTAAATCGTTTTCGACTCAAACATGCTAATTAACTGCTTATTTAGCCGCGGGCCCTTACGTATGTTTTATTTTGATTTCTTGGGTTCACTTACAGCTAGCCAATTGGAACTAAATTCGCCATTTTCCTTTTTAAACTATAGTCTCATGCCATAAAAGCGAACGGACAGGTCTTTCTCTCAGGCGCGATTCCAGCTGATGAGCAAGGGAATCTGATCGAAGGCTCAGTGGGGGAGAAAACTGCACTCTGTTGCAAAAATATTTCTGCCGTACTGGCAGCGGCCGGAACGACCGTGGACCGGGTAGTAAAGGTTAACGTAAGTTCCTAAGAAGGCTTCACTTGCTGAACGACTCTGGGCTATCTGTTTAACAAGTGGGGAGCAATTGCCCCAGCTTCTGCCCCCTTTATATAATGAGTGACATTACTCCTCGTTGTCAAAACCCGACGTGATTACTAACTAAATGCATCCGATCACTTCTCGGAAAACGCGCTCCTAGGTCTTTCTTACAGATATGAAAGATTTTGCCGAAATGAACGCCGAATACGAGAAGTTCTTCACGCATAAGCCTGCCCGCAGCTGCGTTGCAGTCCACCAGCTTCCAAAGGGTGTCCCAGTTGAGATCGAGTGTATTGCTCTGCAATAAGGATGTGGGTTTCGGTATACTGCCAATGTCATACTTTACACATACTGGCGATGTTGCGGGCGCATGTGGCTCATCTTACTGGTCTGATGATACTTTCAGTATAAAGATAAGACTACATTAGTGTTACATATAAAAAATAGTAATTAGCTATACACTTATTTCTTTCACTCACTACAATAACCTTCCAACGACTTTTAGACTGTGATTGAGACAAATAATAACGAAATCTAAAAGAGGAGCAACAGTTGCGGCTTTGATTCACGGGCATATCCCACAATTTACATCTGAAGATCCGCAAAAATACAACCGAGCTAATTTCTCTGTTTACAAATAGATGACGTTCCATTGATTATTTACCGATTAAAATACACCATGAAGGAATGGAATGATTTCCACTGGACGTTTACTTTTCACATACGCAATGACTACTCCCTACGCAGTAGATTGAAATAAAATCGGAAGTTCCCCGTTCCCCACGCCCTTTGTCACCTCGTATCTGCACACAACAATTAGTCGTGAAGTATTACCAACACACAGAAGAGAACAAGGAGAAGGAGCATTGGTCTCGGAGAGGCAAAATGAAAATGAACTCCAGGCACCCAAGCAAATATAGGAAGGAGGAGATTTGTGGGTAGAACATAAGGCATGAGATAAAACGATAAAATATGCATTTTTCTCAAAGTGTAAAAAAAAGGGTACTAAGGGGAGAGAGGCGGGACCGGACCACAAATGCGAAAGGAGGAGCTTCTCGAAATAGCGAATTAAATGATAACGAACTCTGCTAGAAATATGCAAGTTGGGAATAAAAATTTAATATAATATTTGGCCTGGGGTATTTTCTTAGACTGCAACCTGTTACGGAATGAGATGGGCCAAAAGGTTTTGTAACGAAGCAACAGGAATTAGGGGGAAAGGGGAGTAAAACAAGCATAAATCAAAGCTAAAACTTTCCACACGCTAAACATGTAAATCCTGCCTGTCCAAATCCATCCCATCTAAAATAGCGCAGCCGTTAAAAACAAAGAAAGGAATTCATTCATAAACACACGTCATTTCCCCGTATCCTGCCTGGAGATTAGAGTCACCTTCGCGGCAATGTACCAACCATTCTACCCCCACTGCCAGCCATTAAGCTTTGTTTAACTATTAAATCTGCCGCAGCAGCAGTGGCTAGCCTCTCCTTCTGCCGACTGCGATCACGTATGTACGCGTGCGCCTCCGGTCGCATACGCAGAATTCGGAGGATCATATCATCGTTTGGTTCCGCTTGTGCTTCTCGCCATTTTTCTTCCTTGGCTTTCCTCATAGTACCTAAGTTCCGGGATAACATGATGCTTTTCCCACGTCGACCAGACGGGATACCTGCCGCACCACCAATTACAGAGAATGGGCTTAGCGATGATGACGGGGCAGAAAGTCGGTTTCGGTTGGTTTGCTGGCGTGCTGCCGTCGTAGATGCCATCCGTTCGGATGTTCGAATTAAGCTGTCGGTTGGTTCGAAGTAGAAAAAGAAGAGGCTTTGGATTTCGTGATATTTAGGTGATTTGAGAATATCTAATGGTACGCCATTCGCTTCTCCAGTTTCTTCATCGACTGCGTTGAAAAAGTTGAGGAGCAAGAGGAGCCAGCGAGATACAACGTCAACTTCTTGCTGAGTGAGTGGCCGTTGGTTGGAAGGTTTGTCCGAAAGCGGAGGAACCAACAGAGTTTCCACGGTTACCAGTACTTCCTTCCACAAGCGAGTCATGACCGTTCTCATGGCCTCTTGTGTTAGCGTTTGGTTCATGATGGAAAAGTTATCATCGAAATATGTAAACAAAGTATCCAATGCGCCCTCGATTTCTGCTTGGGTTGGACCAGAAGTGGTTGGTGCTTTATTCCGATTGAAATAGCTGGAAACAGTCGAGATAGTGATGCCCTTTGACAGCAAAGCTTTGAGAGCTCGTCGAGAAAGACAATGGTTGATGTAGGCGGAAAGCTGAAAATACGCGTCAACGAATGATATCCTGCCTAGGATGTGAGTTTAAATCGAACATACCTTTTCCGTTGTTTTCCGGGTCATCTCGCGTTCCGTACGTTTCAGAGTACGAAATGCTTTGCCAAAATAAAACTGAATATCATCGCGCTCACCTTCCATGCTCACACGAAGTAAAATACGGCCTTGTGTGTCTAAATCTAACCAGTATTCCCTTGGGACAAAGTCCGAAAAGTGAGCGGGATCAAGTTTCAGAGAAGTGCGCCCCATATAGTCGTGGCTCCCAACAGCATCCCAGTCCCAGACTGTTGCAATGATGTTTTGGGGCCCTTTCGTAATGATGTCTATAGTATCGTCCCAGCGGGGATTAAGATTGTCATAGATAATGCGGGTTTTGAAAATCCGCTGTGATTCATCGGCTAAGGAAACGTAAGGATCACTAAGACCATCCATGTCACACCCCTTCAGGTCTTCCGCCTCAACAATTTTGACTGTGAAAACATAGTTTGTGACCTTCCTTGGCCGTTGTAAACTGGGAGGCGTATTCTTTGCAATCACGTCTGCACAGGCATCAACGTTTACATCCTTTTCAAGCTTATCAAGCTGGTGGAGGGCGTATTCGATATTATTTAGTTTCACGAAGGACTGGAAGGAAGGTTAGACGTTAGTAGTTACGAGAAGTTGCTGGTTTTATATAGTGAGGCTTACCTGGGGGAAGAATTGGAAAGGTTCAATTTTCTCCTTATTATTCCACGCCTCCTTGGCCATTTGCATCCATTTCTCTTGCCGTGATTGCGACAAAGACGCTTCTTGCTCTGGGGTAAGCCGATCCATCTCCCTACTAAATTGGTGTTCAAGAACTTCGCAATACCTCGCAATACCTGCCCCGATCGATTTCGAAATGGCAGTCATAAACTTAGCATATCCCACGTCATCGTCCCAATTCAGTTGCACAATTTGATTAATCACTTCGTTAAAAGACCGAAATACGTCGACGACCGACACACTGTGTCGTTGCTCTTGCGTTGGTATGTCAGTTGGAGATTCGGTCCGGACTTTGAAGTCATCCTGTTTGATAGCTTGATTGACCCAATCCACTATCTTTTCATCAGTGGCTCGTATCCAACGCCAAACGAAGTTAGACAGTAATTCCTCGATTGGGATGGGAAACAGGTCACTGTAATAACATCAGTTAAATGTCTTTTCCAGCAACGTAGCAATGTAAAAAGTACAGATTTAGTTCTTACCCAGGAAGCGATTCTGTATAAAACTGGCGAATTTGAGCCAATTCTTTGTACAGATCAAACCCATCCTGCACGCCAATTTCTTCGCCTTTATCCTGAGCATGTTGTATAATCCTAGTAATGATGTCGCGTGCGTCTTCTGCGTACATAGGAAGAACGCACTTTATCAAGATGGATGTAGGGTTGACGCTAAAAAAAGTCAGGTTTGAGACCAAGAGAATCGAATTTACACAGGTGTACATACCCCATGATTTCCGGGGTTTTCCTATATCTCTTTTGTATTCGTTGTGCAAGCTTCATAATGCATTTCCCAAGTTGCATAACATGATAAAATTCCCACTTATCCTGTTCTGGAGGTATTTCTTTGTCGAGGTGTTCTTGATATACCTCTTTTGCTTTATCCACCAATCCGTTATATACGCAGGAACGAAATTTTTCGTAGTCGTCTGGCTTGGAAACAAAGTTGGGATCAGCTTCAACGTAGTTTCTAGGATGTACATCACTGAACCTATCGGTGGAACTTTGGTGTCATAGCAGTGCATCATCGTTTCAAAGAGATGCCGAAGGAGCGCCTCGTGGAGGGAAGCAAGGAGGTGTGTCATAACACCAAAATCAGCCAGGGTCCAATTCTCTCTATTTGAAAGAAAGGAGACCATGAAACTACTGCGTTTCGATTTCTCCGGTGGTGGTTGGCTCACGAGTACGAATGCAGCATCCAAAGTGTCAAGGTCTATCTCCTGCTCCACGTATTTCTCTCGGAAAACATCTAAGAACAAGACCGCTCGAGTAGACGTTGGTATTCGCCAGCGAATGCTTATTTCGTTCAGTAGATCCATAGATTGTTTTGAAAGAAGCCTCGTAGGGAGTGTGTCCGATGTCGTATTGGATGCGTTGGCCCGTCTCTCTTGCAGCTCGTGGCTAATGACTTGGGAGAGTACGAATCGGTAAAAAGATCTGGGATCCGGGGGAATGAAGGTGTAAATATTAGGGTCATTAGAGTAATCATGGGATGCATCTGGGAGCGACAAGGAAGCAGTATCCATTGGAGACATATCTGATGTGTCGGAATAACCAAGATCGATTGCTTTGGGGTCGCTAGATCTGGTTTTGAGATGAGGAAGTGTGCCACCTGACATACTAGTTTTGGTGTCTGGGTTCGACTGCATTATAGAGAACATCATCTGGGAGAGCTCGCCGGCCTCAGCTTTCTTCCACGTTTCAAAAGCCTCGTTTGAGTCGAAGTCTTCATTAGACAGAGTCTTCCTTGTATTCAGGTTGAGTTGCACTTGATATGTTTTAAGGTCTTGCAGGGCCGCTTTCGGGGTCCATACATCCTTGTACTTGTTTATATCCGACTGGACGTGCGCGTTCCCAAGTCCAAAGGTTTTCGCCACAACTTGGACTAATGGCATATCATCGACTTTGTAAGTCAGAGGCACGAGTTCGGTTATGTTTCCCCCATCTCCTGGGGCTGCCTGCGCAAGGTTTTGATCATGCGCAAGCAATTTAGTTTCCAAAACAGAAAGTTGGCTAGCCAGTTCAGGTCTATCTTTGTCCCAGCCGTGGTCTTTGAGAATCAGACTGATAATTCTCACAAATAGAGCCACATGTCTATCAACCATGAGCTTCCAGCTGATATCATCTGGGGCTTGCCCTTTCGAGAGTTCTTTTGTAGCATTGGAAAAGAATATTAACACCAGCGGTTCTGCCCGTCTTTCCTCTCTCATACGCTTGTTAAACCCTGGCTCCCTCAACTCATTTAAAAATGCGGCAAAAGTTCTCCTCACAGCCTCATCCTTGTACGCTTTTTCTTTTTCGATCCCTTTGAATACCCCAGTAAGTCGATTTTCAAGTCGACCCACAAACCCATGAGGGAGTCTCGTGCTCTTGTGATCCTTAATCAAGCTTAGATCACTTATTATGGAAGCTGACGATTTGTGTGCTCGTTGGCGGGGAGCTGGTATGCTCTGGGTGCGACGGGCTCTTGGTTGGAGAAGGTAGGCGAGATATGCAGCTCGAAGGGCATATATGTACGCATCGTTGTAGCTGACAGGTCTCTTTCGAGCAATCGACACATTTCGAGAAGGGCGGCCCAGACCCTGGCCACTATCGCTATCTAACCGTCGACTAAAGCCGCGAGAACGTGAGGATGCCGTCGACATGAGCCCTTCGCATGTGTTTGACTTTTATCTCTATCCGAAACGGAAGGTAGCTTGGCGACGCCAGAGAAGGGATAGTGTCATGGAGCCTGGGAGAAGAACGACCTCAGTCTGCAGAAAGAGAGAGAGAGAGACAATGTCCTTGTTATTCTAGGATGGATGTGGCTGTTGTGGTTCCAGTTGAGAACGCTTATTTTGCGGGACAATCTTGGGTTGAAGGCTGATTGAAGGAGAGTATGAGTATAAGTTAGCAGAGAGAGGCGATAAGTATTTGAGGGCTTAAAGAAACACGCACTACCTCGATAATTCGTATTCAGACTGGATCTGGGGACTGGTTCTGAAACTGAGGAACTGAGAATCGACGTTTGCTTACGCCAGTGTCGCTGGGGGGGAAGGTGAACGTCGGGTCTGCTGACTTGGCAGCTGCCCAAGTGACTAGCAAAAACAAGGCGTGGAGTGTTTGGCTATCCTAGGAAATGTTATGCGGGTAGATACCGAGGACTGGTTTATCGTACTGTATTTATGTCGTTGCTTGATAGTGGGGGATGGTCAGGCCATGGTTTCAGGGCGAGTCAAGTCGTATCCATAAGCAGAGTACGGAGTACGGAGTATTTAGTAAATATTTAGCTTACACTACCAACTAGTGCGGGCGCCATGCTGCTTCCAGTTATCCTCACTACAACTTCTTCTCCACTATTCTGCACTCCTTGTCTCATCGTGGCCACAATTCTGATCCTCACCACTTCGATTTCTGTCAACTTCACGCAGTTGGGAGGCTTTTCTTTGTGCTGGCTAGCAGAAACGAGGCCTCCTGGGTTTTAAAAACAGCCCCTTGGTCTCTCTGTGATCTATTATACGTCGCATTCTCGCCGATAAGGATAGCAGGTGGCACGACCCGATTTTCTAGAAGCCTAGCTTGCTGTTCAGAACAAGCGCTTGATTGTCCAATTGGGAACTCTACACTTTTAGTGCCTATGAATTTGTTCTGGGGTTTACAGCGTGCGATGAGCATGGCATCGATGTATATCAGATATATGAGGCGGAGCGTCATTTTCAAGGGTTTGGGCACTCTCCAAGTGCAGATGACATATTCCGTGCATATGTGCTCTAATGTACAGTACAACAATCGATGAGTGATTAAAAGTGATTGACATGAACATACCTCGATGGGTTATTTCTCAATATTAAATAGCGAGGAGCCTCTTGCTTGGAAATTTAACATTGGTCCAATGTTCGAGAGAGATTCCCACCATCTACATTTTCGCTACTGCCTTGCTTTGGAAATTTGTGAACTGGTGGTGAGGCGAAAAGCTGACGGACGCGCTCTATACAGGGAAAGTCCTACATTGTCAGTTGATTTGAAATCGCTTGTACCTCGAATTTAACTTCACAAATTTTTACAGGAGGCCTCCCCGCCTGCTGGTATTGTTGTTCTTAACTGAGGTGGCTCAATCATCCCATTTATATGAGTTGCCCTTACTATAGGAACGCTGGCATGCCCTAGGATCCAACGAACCAGTCCCCCTCCCCTCAGGTCCCAGGCGCCAGACACCCGGATCAACTTCGGTTTTAACGGGAACAGGAAGATTTGAACCATCATTTCCAGGTGATCGAATGAAATTGGCAATGGTTTGAGCCTTTCGGCTAATGTTGGGTACTTCCAGGTCCACTCCGGTAGGGGAGAGACCTGTGCTTCTACATGTACAATATCAGCATATCCAATATCAGGCAAAAAATGGACTAGAACGATATATAGAATGTGTGGAGTTAAATTATATATATAGATCAATGAGAAAGCGGTAAAAAACATTTGTTTTTTTCTGATCTTGACTTATATGGGGGTTACGCACAATCCGTTGTCAATGGAAAGGTGATAAGGCTTGTCAACAAGAATCATGAATGCCTGGCAATGTATTACGGGTAGTCACATTATCAGGAGAAGCGACTAAGCCTGGCGCTTCATCCCCGACGGCGAGTGGCTACGGGCACAATATTAATATAATATTGAAGATGGGATTTGTGTTGCGTTTACACATATCCGAGTAGCGTCCATTTCGCTTTTGACGGCAGGAGCTGTTATGCATGATGTGGGCTACAAGGTCATCTGGGGCTCAGGGTTGAGATATTCATTTGGCTTGTAAGAACCAGGTAAACTACCTCAAAAGAAAAATTTGTTGGGACGCCGTCATATAAATACTGCTTATTTACATATAAATCAAATACAATGCCTCCAATCACCATTTGTCTTCTCCTGGTGCGCGAGCCTTCAGAGAGAGAGTTAGCTTGCGAGAACAGTGAACTGTTGACAAAAGAATTTTCAAAACCTACCCGAACAGTGTTGGGTCCTCCAAGCTCCCTCTCTAGCCCACCTGGGAATGTGCGCGGGACACTTGGTTTGTCGGCGTAGCCCATGCTGACAATTCCGCTGAGGACAAGGACGAAGCTACCAGCGCATCCCAATAAAAAAGAAACCTTTGGCCGGTTTGAAGTGTGTATATTTTTCCGTGGAAAGTATAGTTAAGATATCATTGTCTTCGTGGACAGGCTCTCCAAAATTTCTCCGGTCCTGCTTATCCCACCAGTCGCCGTACGGGTCGCGGAATTGGCGTTTCTGGCCTGGAGGGTTGTAGTAGTTGTTATTCTAGAAAGGAACTGCTATCAGCTCAAGTAACAGAGGGAGGATAGGATTGGCAACCCACCAGATCCGGGTCTCGACCGCGGTCTGCGAGGCAAATCGAATTTGCGACACGGAGGCATGGGGGCGAGCAAGTTGGCAAACTGCTCGAGATGGCAGTTTTACCGCTGCCGTAAATTGCCTCGACAACATCTAACGTCCTGGGAAGTTAGTTACGGAGCCAATGGCATTTTGGTTAAGTATTTACGCACGGTAGAGGCTCGTTCGGCAGCTCGTAAGACGGGGGTCGACGCAAAATCAAAACGCTGGAGACCTGCAACGCCAGCCACTAGATTTATGAAGGTTTGTACTGGGTTGTACTCCGTACTCCGTGTGCCAAATGGATATATCACGTTCCCCGGGTGAAGGAGCGATATATCCAGAAGAGGTTTGGGCTCGTTTTGGAGGGCGGTCAGGTGATAATTACGTAAGCCCCGACAATCAGAAGGAAATTGCCTTCGCCAGGCTAAGGAAAACCACTTCTCACGCAATCACTCGGCGCAACTAATTTTCTTGTCACCAGCAACGCAAATCTGCCGACAACGATGCCAAATTTTATATGCCAATTTAATGACAGACGAGCTATCGATTGATGGTAGATTCGCTCATTTTGAACGCGTTTTCGTTGGGATCGTTGGGGTCTGCAGCGTTTTTGCGCCCCTGTCCTTGAGCTAACAAGAAATGCAAAACGGCAGCCTTCGAGGCACATCCCAGCATCACCACGACAGCGCAACATCTGGGCCTGACGTCACATTTCGTGGTTCTCCTCCTCCGAAGACGCCTCCCGATTTCACTGAAGGCGACTCCTCCGTTCCTAATGAGCCTAGGCATGAGGATGACGATCCTGCTCCCCACGCGGGACCGCCGCCCAAAAAAAGGAAACTTGCGGATTCCTCCGGTCGGAGTACGCCACGTCCAATATCTCCTCCGTGGAAGCGCGTGTCGGTTGATGGGCCGACGTCTTTCATCGAAGGTGGCAGACGGAAGTCGACTAGGACAAACATCGTGCCGCTTGATTTGCTGCCTCAGTCGGACAAGAGACAGACGCGTTCTGCCCACCAGGACTATGTGAATCGATCGAAGCCAACCCGCATTTCCAGACATGGCAATTCCCCGTTGGTCGCGATGGCATGCCAACCTGAAACGAACGGGAGACATTTGTCCACGGGAAAAGCCACTACTAATGGCACCGAAAGTACTTCCCCAAGAAAAGACTCTCTACGAAGCCCAAGTACCAGAAACCCCCTCGGAAAACAACATAATCCACAAACCTCAGTATCCAAAAGCAGACCTTCAAGAAGCCGAGCTCCTAGCCTTGCTTCGTCTAGCGCCCATAACAAGTCCATTACTCCCATTCCGAACGCTAAAAATACTCAAAAGTCTTACCGAGGCCACATTACGCCTGCGGACATGTCACCAGTGGCCGCTAAAGCTACAAACATGAGTGGAAGAAGCCGGAGATCGGACGGTGCGGAGCGGCAAGAAGCTGGATGGAATTCGGGTCAGAAGCTACCAAGGCTACGGTTCAAAGTCAAAATGCCCTCCCTAGCTACCCAACATCCGTCCCACGTTCTACCGGATAAGAAATACTCATCGTTCCACGAATGGGTGGAAAATGAAGCTACAGCAGACGATGAAGTAGGGTTTTTGACTCCTGAGGCTCCGCTTACAGAGGCTCGCATGAGAACAAGGGTTTGGGAAGCAGGCCAACCAGGCAAACTACTAAGTAAGGAGCGCTGCTCTCGTTACATGGCCGATCCGGCGGAAGAACCCCCCCAACAGTACTCCCACCAAGACCACCTTGTCGCCCATGCTTTATTTTTTAAAAAATTACTCGATAAGGAGCGCAAACAGCATCGACATCTAGCGAAATTGTTTGCTCAATGGTGCGCGGAAGTATGGAGGAAGCGAAATAAGCACCCAGAAGATATATTAAGGGAACAACAGGAAGAAATGCGCCAGAAACGTAAACAACTTGTTAAGGATTTGCAACGCCAGTTTGATGCAGTTCGTGCGGAAATAGAGAAAGCTCGGTTGGCGCGATGGGAGGAGCAGAGAAAGGCGGAAGATCAACTTGCACTAAACAAGGCTATCAAACAATCCACGCTCTTGTTTGAAATGAGGAGACCGGATAGACCAGACGAAGTAGAACACGAAGACAGCCGGTCTGACATTGAAACGGGCTCGGAGTCAAATGCATCAAGCGACGAGGGGACAGAAGATGAAAGTAATATGTCGACATCTGAGAGCGAGGGAGATGATGATGGGGTTGATGATGATGAAGGCTTGACTGCAGAGGAACTTCGTATTAAATATGCGCACCTCGCCTCAAGTAACATTGGAGTTGATTTCAAATCGAACCGTTCCTCGCCAGATTCTTCGATATCTGTTCCTGATGCTTCCCCTGAACAGAAATCAAACGCCGAAATGGATGTCCCGTTTTCGCCATCTGCGAAAGATATAGGACGCCGTGGCGTAGATTTAGATGAAGTTGATTCGGTACTTCTGGATGACAGCGACGAAGAGTCGACGGACATGGAGGATGACATGTGTGAGAGTGACGAAAATCACACCCTATCAGACGGAAGTGACGAAGATGAGGCCAGTAGCAGCGACGAGGAGGGCCCTGGATTATTGGGGTTTTTCTCCACAAAAATGGACAAAGCTGAGGGAGGGGTCATTTCCCAGGAACGGAATCCTACCGAAACTTGCCGAGTAGACAGTGTTGATGGCGACGAAGTCCTCCTGGTCCCCAATGGTTCAATCGAAGCTGATGGACAAAAGCATCAACCGTCAGCACATGAGTTAGTTGAACATCAACCACATGAACCTGCTCAAAACGATTGTGACCTTGCCATCCAGCGAGACAACACTCTGCTTTTGGATAATGTTCAACCCAGTAGAGATGCCAGTAGTGAGCCCTCACCGGAAACTGTGGCAACAAAGCCGTCAGAAGCTGAATCTGTTTCTTCATATGAGCCAAACCAGAACGACCATGAAGACAATCAAGCCAATAATTCGATTTCTAAATCACCTCCGCCAATCAAAACACCCATCCCACATCTTCTACGTGGGACGTTACGTGAATATCAACACTTTGGGTTGGATTGGCTGGCGGGCCTATATACCAGCAATATCAATGGCATTCTTGCGGATGAAATGGGCCTTGGGAAAACCATCCAAACGATAGCGCTCCTGGCACACTTGGCTGTCGAGCACGCAGTCTGGGGGCCACACCTAGTGGTCGTTCCGACTAGCGTAATGCTCAACTGGGAAATGGAGTTCAAAAAATGGTGTCCTGGGTTCAAAATCCTTACGTATTATGGCACACAAGAAGAACGAAGGCAGAAGCGCAAAGGCTGGATGGATGACGACCGTTGGCATGTTTGTATTACGTCCTACCAGCTTGTACTTCAAGATCAACAAACTTTCAAAAGACGGAACTGGCATTACATGGTTCTTGATGAAGCGCATAATATCAAGAATTTCCGATCTCAGCGATGGCAAACGCTCCTCACGTTCAAAACCAAGGCAAGACTCCTTTTAACTGGCACGCCGCTTCAAAATAACCTAACCGAACTGTGGTCTCTTCTCTTCTTCCTAATGCCATCTGACGGCAGTGACACTGGTGTCGAAGGGTTTGCCGATCTTCGAAACTTCTCCGAATGGTTTCGGCGGCCAGTGGAGCAAATTCTCGAACACGGGAGGGAAACCATGGATGACGAAGCCAAAAAGGTGGTTACGAAATTGCACACTGTGCTGCGCCCTTACATTTTGCGCAGGCTTAAAATAGACGTGGAGAAACAAATGCCCGCAAAGTTCGAACATGTTGTTCCATGCAGACTATCAAAACGCCAACGATACTTGTATGATGGATTCATGTCGAGAGCTCAAACCAAAGAAACCTTGGCATCTGGGAATTATCTTTCCATCATCAATTGTTTGATGCAGTTGCGAAAAGTCTGTAACCACCCCGATCTTTTTGAGACACGACCGATCACGACCTCATTTTCGATGCCGAGATCTGCGATAGTCGATTTTGAAATCAAGGAGCTATTTGTTCGCCGCCGCCTGTTAAGAGAAGATCCATTGAGCAAGCTAGACTTAGACTTCTTAAACTTAGCTCCCATATCAAGAGAAAATACGTCAAGGAGACTTGTGGACGACACGTCACGAATCATGGCCTACGGCCCTCTCAGGGCACTGCGTGAGCGCCAATATAACCGCACGAATTGGCGTATGGAATTCGATGGATCGTCTGTCCAGTCTGTTCTGACGTCAATGGAGAATTCATCTCGAAAAACGAGAATGCAAGAACTAGAAAGATGTCTGTACTTCGAGTCGAAGCGCCACGGACAGCGTCCAGTATATGGCAAAGATTTAATTAACTTCATCACCACCAATATCGACATCCGGCCGAACTCCCAACGATTACCACCACGTCGCTCACTTATTGACTGGTTTTCGCATCAATCTCCTGTCATTGCGTCAATGATTTTATCCCTCAATGAACGGTCCTTGGCGATGGAAAACGTTATACGGAAATTTGCATTCGTCACTCCTACAGTAGTTGCATCGGACATCACCGCTGCGGCCTTGACCCCAATCGAGTCCCGATACTTCAACAAGACTCAAAGGGTTCCGGCCTATGATCCGTTTCACGAGGCACAGATGCGCCTATCCATCGCTTTCCCAGACAAACGACTCTTACAATACGATTGCGGAAAGCTTCAGCAACTTGACAAGCTTCTTAGGAAACTTCAATCAGGCGGCCATCGTGCATTGATATTTACCCAAATGACAAAAATGCTTGATATCCTGGAACAGTTTCTCAACATACATGGGCATCGGTATCTCCGCCTCGATGGTGCTACTAAAGTGGAAGAGCGACAAAATTTAACTGAGCGTTTCAACAATGATAGCCGTATCCTAGCATTTATCCTTTCCAGCCGATCAGGTGGCTTAGGGATCAACTTGACAGGGGCTGACACAGTTATATTTTATGACTTGGATTGGAACCCCGCAATGGATAAGCAATGTCAAGACAGATGTCATCGCATTGGTCAGACTCGTGACGTTCATATCTATCGCTTCGTTTCTGAGTACACCATCGAATCCAACATTCTACGCAAAGCCAATCAAAAACGGATGCTCGACGATGTAATTATTCAGGAAGGCGAATTCACCACTGATTACTTCCAAAAGTTGGACGTGCGGGGCATGCTAACTGACGCTGTTGTGGATGGGCATGATGAAGCGAGCGCTGCCATGGATCGAGTTCTTGATACTAAAGTTGTGGGAACGCCCCGAGCCTTTGAACAAGCGGAGGATAAAGAAGATATCGATGCTGCAAAGAATGCTGAGAAGGAGTTGGAGCATGCGGACGATGGTGACTTCGAGGAAGGTAGCGTCCCACATACTCCAGGACAGCCCGTACCCAGCCAAGCTGGGACACCCATGGCAACAGAAGGTGAAGAATACGAACCATCCGTTACTCAGGCAGGAAATGCCAATACTCCTGTACGTCCAGGATCGCCAGCAGCTCAGGTTGTACATGATACGGCGGATGGAGAACCAGAATCCGGTCACATTGACGATTATCTCCTGCGTTTCATGGAATGGCAGCTGAAGGACGAGCCCTTGGTTCTCCCCCAGGACAAGAGAAAGAAGAAGTCGAGAAGAGGGCAAGAGCATCGAATCAAAAGGCATAGGTGATATGTTCCACAGAATATCCTGTTTATATTTTTTGGCTGTTAAATTTTTTTTAACTTCCTTACCCCAAATCTGTTCATTTGGAGAGGGCGAATGGCGTTTCATGAACTTTGTTTGAGCGTTGATGGCTTGGGGGATACAGGAGAAAAGGAAAAAGGAAAAGTACGGCTCCGCGTCATAGACATTTTTTTCCCTCTTCGTCCGTTATATACTCTTCCTATTTGCAAGACTTACTTCCTCATAATTTGCTCCGCCAACGATCAGTTAACACTCGTGTATATATATGTAATCTCACTTCTTTGCCCTTTCTATAATTTTATTCTTTAACTTTTTAATTATTTTTTTAAATGCTCCCGAAAATACGCTGAATCACAAAGTTTGTGTTGATTGTTCCAAAGTTGTACTCGATTGTAGCCGTTCAATAACAACGAATTTCTCAATAGAAAACAATTTCTAGATGATACCTTCTGCATATATCTCTCACTGTTCCCCTTTGGAAATCGCAGAATGGAGCTGGAGACTTTAACCGATGGCACGTGAGAAGACCCGCACGCTGCCTGGGCCTGCTCCATTTTTAGCCGCATTTTGAATTTACTGACCTACATAATTATTTCGAAGCTGTTGGTAGCACAAGATATCTTCAGATCAATCATGGTTTGCAGATAGTTACCGAAGGTGATTGGCCTTTCGGGATCTCTCAGTCCACCGTCATTTGGTTTGGAAGCCTCTGGTGGACCTGACTCGTTCTCCTCAGCCGGGGTTGGCAGCATCTTTGCTCAGTTCTGCTTAGACGCACCGCAAGCCACAAGCCAGCTAGAGAATTATAAGTACGGCATAACCAGGGACGGCACAGATGTGATCTGTCAAGTTTATTCCTGGTTCTCCTGGTTCTCTCTGGAAGATCTTGGAGCAGCTAATCATGAAATATAATACTCCGTACTCCGTACACAGAAGGTTATCTTCACAGAGTCAATCGAAGCTTACGCCATCCGAATGATACAATGATACAATGATACAAAAGTTGCAACACACTCTCAAATACCGCAAGGCCTGAGAGATTCCCACCAGATCCCTAGACGAGATTGTAATGGCGGGTACCGTAGTCGAAATATTTCCCGGCTAACTCAACTGAGAAGCTGTTGAAATTCCAAGGTTGTGGGCAATCTCGCCTAAAGAGGTGGTTGACTGTGATACCTCCTGCTATTTGTTTCAATTCAGCCAGCCAGCCCAGGGTGTATCAGCCTCGCCAACAGATAGATAGCTGAAGATTTTCTAGTACTTCGCGCCGAAAGCTCTCTAGGTTGATCCAAGTCGTCAGAAACGAAATATTGACAGAAGGCAGTTGAGGAGGGAATGTGAGGGGAAACTAAAGCAGCTGCGACGGGAACCGATGCCAGCGGCAATAAGATCGACGTTCGGGATACGGGACAGGTGAGGTGGTGGGTTCATCATGAAGCCAAAGCTAAAACGTCAGCCCTTGTTCTGTCGAGAAATACACGTTCGAATTGGAAAATACTTTAAAGGGATAAGACACTAACACCCAAAAATACCGAATGGTGGCTTTCGCCCAAGTCAATTTCTGCATGGCTCAGTATGAAGGAGTGACCTGGGCGAAGATTACGGAGTACTGCGTATGGCATAAATACTTTATCGGAGGGAACCTCGTTTCATCGACCAGTTAAAACCCAATAACTGTGCGTTTAAGACGGCCGCTTGACATGGGTGACAGTAATTCAACATGCAGTACTCCGTGCTTAGTGCACAAGATTCAAATACTAGTGGTTTTGCTCCCCCC
>LGUA01000519.1:0-15379 GCA_001660665.1 Emergomyces africanus | reverse complement strand
GATTTTTTTCTTTGGTTTTTCGCATTTTTTTGTTTTTTTTGTTTTTTGGTTTTTAGAATTTAGTGTGGAATGCCACAATAGTTGGTCGTCAAGTGTTTACGCAGTATGAAAGATTTGTTGAAGTCATCAATATTAAATAGTAGCCAATCAAGTGGGGTTACGAGGATCATCCCCACTAGGAAAAAGGTTATCTACCCTCATCCCATCCCTTGCTATTTACTATCAACGGACGAAGCATGCCAATGTCAAATGCCATTGCGTCCAAGCTGTCCCCTATTTTAAAATAATATAAACTTGCAGTCAAAGAAGGAGCTGATTTTCTACCTCACCTCTACTCTGTACTTCTTCGCATACTATTTAATGAGAGAATATTTCTCTTTTGAAGCTGTATAACATAATTTTGGCAGCTTTATTTCTGTTTCAATTGAACTAATTGACTTTCTTTGTGCTGTGTAGTAGTAATCTTGCTCCTTGATAATAACATTAATCAGACTAGCCTAGGATTAATTCAAATTAATTTTATTTTTCTATTAACTACTTTGTATATACTATGATACCAATGATAGCACGACTTTTTCTAGCCATACCTCTGAATTAGTTTTCATCAGAATTATTGCACTGCACTGAGAGGTTCATTAGTAGCATCATTGGTTTACACTACTAGGACATATTCTAATAGAAATTTTGTGAAAGATAATCTATGAAGTGTGTAAGAGAAGACGTGTCTATGATTACCTTTTGTAATTCTAAATTTTGTTGTTAGGTTTGTAGGTGTTTCATAAGTCCAAATACTCCGTACAGTGTTTGGTACTATTCTAGAGAGATTCTATCATCAATGAACGGGTGACCAAAGCAGAATTGTGAAAATTGAACGTTGAGAAACTTCTCTCGCCACAGTACGAGAGGAAGGACAGGCTAGGTCACGTTCATCAAAGCTATTTTTCATATCGTCTGTTTAGAAACAAATCGTGAAATCCACGTAGGTTTCGCTCTGTATGAGCAAGCTCCCAGCCTTTGTTTCCGTTAATTCCACAGAGCTTTATGTAAGGTTACTAAATAACGCGAAGTCCACGCCTTGTAAAGCCCAATCTTCTACATCTGCGTCCGAGTTGGGCAAAATGGGGTTGTTCGTTTGCCTCTCGGTGGAATTGAAATACGACAAATCTTCCCATCGGCTTGGTCTGGTCTGGCCAAGTGGGTGTGGAGGATCTAGGTCCGACGGTCCGGCTTGCAAGCTGCTACCGGCCGGTTGGATAGCGTCGACTTCATCGCTGGTTAAGTGGGTAGAAGCTATCATTTCTTTTTCATGGGTCCTAGGTCGAGCTTGGTTCTCCGCTGAGATCGGTCTAGAAGGAACAACAGGGCTGCTATTAGTTTCTTGCGAGATTGAAACACTCCGGAGCCAGTCTTCGGAGGCGACTGTTGTTGATGTGACAATATCTGGAAGAATAGGGTGGTGTTCGATTTTCACCGTCCCGAAATATGGGATATGAATCAGGAGTTCTTCGAAATTCTCACTACGGTCACTAGGAATTTGGGGCTCGTGCTTATCGGGTTCTAGAGTAACTCTGGTATGGTAAGAACCGTGGCCGTCGGCGGAATTATTTTCGATTGTGAGGAGTGGTTGAAGAATGTTAGATATGGTTTGGACCACGATATCATGGCTTTTACGAGCCGTTGACTTCATGATTTCAAGCGTGCGTTCCAGGAGTCCTCGGTCGCTTAATCGCTGGTGTTGGAGGGATTGAAAAACAGAAATATCTTTGTTAGAATAATCTGTGTGCTGGCGGCGAGCTTCCATATGAGCAAGACACAGGGTTATGCTCGCAGTAAATGCAACAAAATCGATACCACGACAATAAGCAGCAGTTACATTGGATTGACGAAAGGCCACAAACTGGGAAACGATTGTACGACTGGCATTCGCCGCAGTAATCTTGCAATAATCATAACTAGTGTCCGCAGAAGAGGGTGTCATCATGTACGGCAAGTGTAACTGCACTAAAAGATGGTGGTGTGCGAACTGGCTCGTAAGGCGGATTGACTCTTCGAACCCATTGGCATGGTTGCTGGTAAGAGTAGATGAATCAGGAGTTATTAGCCACCACTGCGGCGGCATTAAGGCGGCGGCCTCTCTGAGCATACCATCAACTCTGTACGTGGCAGCAAGGTCAGTTCGTTCAGTGCTGTTGCGCTGGAGAATAAGTCCAGCTGCAATGCAATGTAGACGTTCCATCCGCTCTGTAGCCGTGCAATGTTGTAGTCCCGCAGGGCTGGCAAAGACGTTTTCAACTGAACCTTGTGGTAGACCAAGCATCAATGACAGATATCGGTCTGTCAAGACTATGCGAAACCACATGTAGTCAGGGTCGATACGGTCCCGGGTTCCTTTTTCGAGGCTCATGCTTGAGCAGCACATACCCCTATGCAAGCCCATCATCTGAGCCACGACCATTGCTCTTCGGTTTATCAGCCAAGCACGACGGAGGTTGCCAGCATTGTTCAAGTACATGCTCTCAATCATAAGACACTCAATGCCATCGAGTGAGCTGACAAGTTCATCATCGCAGGTAACAAGTCTGCTAGCAGTATGAACTACTTGGGACATAATAGCCCGGTAGTCTGATTTCATGCCGACGAGTTTTCCAAGAGAGCAGAGCGGGATGCTTTGTATAAAGCTACCCAGTAACAGAAGCCTCCTTGCGATGAGGACTGGATGGGATCCGTGAGGAGGTAGTTGTAGCAGACATTGTGGGGATGAAACTTCATTAAGTAAAAATTTAGAGTAAGGGATGCAGACTACGCCATGATAGGAAGCTGAAACACTGACCAGAACACTTGAAATTAGGTCAAGGTCGTGTTGGTCAGGCCACACGGCTATAAGGGAGCGAGATAGCTCGTCAAAACTGCCTATAAGTCCGCTTTCTGCCTGCAACTTAAGGCCTGGGTTCGCAATGGGGCGGAGTCCGGAGTTGATGCAACAATGATCACCTCTAGAAACTAACATCTTCCTTTGTAAGTGGAGCGCATCGCCAACAATGGCGTTGGCCCTTACTGTTGATTCTGTCGACTCATTTTGACGTACTTGGCCTGGATGTAACATGCTTAGCACGTCCGTATCGCTCTGCTTGACATTGAACTTTTCAATTGGATATTCCACGCGACTGAGCCTACCAATAGGTCTACTAGGGAATGATTGCTCCTGAGGGAACTCCTGACTGATGCATTCGGTTCGACGACTTCTGCATCCATCGCAAACAGTTTCCGTAGGCTCTGCAAAAGTGCATCGGATCTTGCGTCTCTTGCACTCCCAGCAACTTTGAGTCCCTTTGCGAACTTTTCGTTTCTTGGGCAATATAGGCGTTTCTCCCGTCTCGTACGGGGCACAACATGTATGTGCCTCCGACATTTCAACATACCAAGCGTTCCTAGCCCCTCATCCTAGTAAATCGGAATTGTTGGTTACCGCTGGAAGGAAAGTTGTCTCCTGGACCTTCAAAGCTCGCCGTGGGGGGCTGAGAGGTTCATTTTGGCTGCCCGAGTTTAGCCCATTTTCCCTTAGCTAACTAACTAAGCAGCGAACTACTGAACAGGTTTTAATTCGCCGAGCTCCTGGTCCGCCGCGGCGGACGGATCCATGTGCTGATAAAATGGGTGCAGGGGTACGAGTCATCCAGAGCGGTGATAACACGACCAACCACAAGTTGGTCGTTGTTCTCAGCGAAGTGTCGGAAATAATAAATCACTTCTACAACAAGCGGCGTAAATTCATCCGCGGTCGTATGAAATGGAGCCGAGATCTACTCCAGCCCCCATTCGCGGCGTCAATGGCCATTCAACTGGGGGCTTCTGCTGTTAACCTTGATCGAACGAGAGTAATTCCCATATAATAAGAGAAGTTATTCTTCGTTTATGTGTGGGTAAAGCATTCTTGACAAAATTTTCTGTCATCGTTCAAACCGTGAATAATTCACAATGGTCATTGTTGCTGTGGCTGGCGGTTCCGGTCGTGAGTGAAAAATTGAAAACATTATAAGCAGTTATGTGTCCCTGCTGATTCAGCTCTGCAGAGGTTGCCCGTGAGGTTATTGACGCTCTCGCCGCACCCAAGATACATGATATCACGATATTAAGCAGGAGGGTGAGGACAAAGCTTGGAATGTTTGCCATAAGTATTCTACGACTCCGACGCTAATATGATACGCAGGAGGCCCCAACGACGGATATCGCGCCTGGAATTACCTGGAAAGTTGTAGACTACGATGATACAAACGACTTGATGGTGGCCCTTCAAGGGGTCCACACTCTCTTGTCTTTCGTCCAGATTCTCTCCGATACCGACCAGAAATCTCAGAAGAACCTTATCGACGCTGCTATTGGGGCGGGTGTGAAACGCTTCGCACCGAGTGAATATGGAAGGTGAAACTAGCCTCAACCTATGCAATAAATGAACACAGTAACTTATCAAAGGAAAGCAAGGAGACGGTTGACATGGCTTGGTGGGCTGGAAAAGAAATAATTAGAGAGTATTTGAAAGAAGTGAATCAGGTTGAAAATGTGCGTCCCTGTATTTGATATTGTGCACCGTTCACTCCAACCTACTTCAACTGACTCCTTTACCAGAAACTCGAGTACACGCTGTTTCAGCCTGGCTTATTCCTAGATTACCTAGCCTTTCCGTACAAAACTGCAAGGTATCTCGATCCGCTGCAAAGTGTTTTCGACTTCGAGAATAGACGCGCGATCGTCGTAGATGGTCATGAAGACGCCATTATGACTCTTACGACAGTTGCAGATTTTGCTGCAGTTGTTGCTCGAGCAGTTGATTACGAAGGCAAGTGGCCTATAGTGGGTGGGATCAGGGGCAACAGAGTCCCGGTTTCACAACTCCTTGAGATTGGCAGAAGAGTTCGAGGTATGGATAATTATAAGTTGAGCGCACCCTGGGGATCCAGTTGTATTAACACGATTTCATAGGCCGCCCGTTCACTGTCGATAAGGTAAAAATCGATGATCTCAACGCCGGGTGCTTAAACACCACATGGAATCTGGAAACAGTGCACCAAGCAGTTTCCAAAGATGTGGCATTGGCTCTTCTCAAGGCCGTGTCTATTGGCATTCTTCTAAGTAGTTCAAAGGGTGCATGGGACTCTTCAGATGAGCTGAATCAACTTTTCCTTGAGTATGAATTCACCTCAGTGGAGCACTTTCTACAAATGTGTTGGAAAGACAAGCCATAAATAAATGCTAGAACTAGTTCGTGGGCTGGCTTTGAAGAAATGATCGGCCTTCCAACACTCAGCTTTTTGCAGACCTGACGCACAAATTCTCGAGGGCCTCTGCTCCTCATATGTATGTTGGCCCTAAGCCCCAAACCAAATCCCTTTGTAAATGCCTTGAAATTATAAAACATCTCAAGGAATAATGACATTTGAAGAAAAGATGTGGTTTTCCTCAGGAATCATAATGCCTTGAAATTATAGACCATCTCAAAGAATCATGGCATCTGAAGAAAACATGTCTTATTGTCCCTCCAGATCCTATTCCGATCAACGACTCACAGCAATAACGCTCAACGATCGGCGTCATAATGGCACTGGCATGCTCTCTAAGAAAGGGATCCATGGATACATTCGGTAACATCTGAAAATTGCTTCCCACTATTGTTCCCCTTACGTTTTGGTTGTTCTCTTGCCAAATAACCTTCAATTTTGATTTTTCCAGTTTCTATTTTTTTTTTTTTTTTTCTGTTCTCAATGAAAACTGTTGGTCAAAATTTCCCTTGCCCAATTTTCCAGCAGTTAGTGGCTCGATTCCCACGATATCATCTGATACATGAATGCACCGCAAATCCATGCAGAGATGGACAAACAATACATGTGTGAATCATAGAAAGAAAACCATTTGACCCGCCACAGAAAGATTTAACAAACATTACCATATCCCATGCTGAATTAATCTCTTGCAACGCTAAACAGAGCAACAATGCAGCACAGGTGGCGTTTCTGTCCCATAGAAACTAAAAACAAAATTCTTCTCTTTTCTTTATGGATGGTTCTCTCCTCCCCTTCAGTTAAAGGGCAGACTACGTGGCACTTGTGAGATGCAGGCATTTTGACCGGGCTACCACTTAGCCGTCCTATGTGGCTCCAGTGGAGGAGCCAACGTCAAAGGAGTGCGACCAGACTTTATTCCCATGTGGTAGGGGTGGAAAAGGTTTGTACTTTAGTGAGCAGTACATGTGCGACATGAATATACTGTAACCCCGACAGGCTATTCGCTCAGTCAGATAATAGAGTGGCTTCCCAATCTTGATCTGTCATGGACCAACAGAACAAGATTTGGCCATTGAATCAGGCTATTCTAGTCCAGAAATGCACAATATTCACCTCGGTGAAAAATTACATCACAAGTCTACAAGTCTATTTGTTTTATTGTTCCTCAATTATGATGAACCGGTCAACAAGTAAGTACCCACGCGTTTTCGAGTAACTCAAGGCTGTTTCTCAAGATCGGATCAGGGTCACCAATACCCTCATGTTGACGCCGCCAGAGAACACATCTTGCCATTTGCCCGTGTACCACCATTGAGCTGATAGATATTCCTTGCACTTTCTTATTCTCTATGCGGCTACTGAGCAGCGTCGTAATCACTCATCAAGTTCTTTGTTTTTGGTTTTTTTTTTACATTTTTTTCGTCACCTCGCTTCCTTTGGATGAAGACGTTGAATTGCATGTTCAAACGACTGTTAGCCAATGGCAGTGAGACATCATGTGAGTATACCCACCTATTTGCAGCTCTTCTCCTAATTCATCGTAGAGAAATACAAAATACAACAATTAATCTGGGATTATACATCGATGAAACAATGAACGCAGATCTAACATGTCAACGTGGGCTGTGTATGAGCACATATGATTCTTTTTCTGCTCCAAAAAATGATGGCATTGGAGCGATAATTTTCTGTTTCAATGAAGATAAAACTGTTACCTCACAAGCTGGCCATGGAGATTGACATGCATTGAATTAAGGCCTCAAATAAAAACAAATTATCAATTCTAGAAATTGGCGCGTTGAAAAGTAGAGAAGAGTTTTGTATGATATTCAAGGCATATCATCATTTCTGTAGCATGTTATCCCTCCATTGGATCAGTAAAAATATAATAAGTTCCCGTTTCACACGTATAAAATGGGATTTATCATCTTCCCTCTTCGAATCCGTGCGGAGGGTCCGCGTGACACAACAGCCACGAGGAAGAGCATCAGAGTTGAACACTTCAAGTTGTTATATTAACACCCAGGTCAAAAGGCGTCCGTGTCCAAAATGCCGTGGACTGTATATGCGCACATACATATGTGTACTGCAGGATGATAAGCACATTTTCAGGAAAGAAGCTTAGGATGGGGCTTGCAACCAAGATGTTTTACCTCTAGGGTTAAAAATTTACACCTAGAGAAGCCGCCTGTATACTTGAATGCCAGTTTTTAGCCCCGAGAATTTTCTCAATCATGGCTCCAACCAATGATGATGGTACGATGATCTGCGCGTATAAGAAATAGAAAAGAACATGATAATATAGTGAAAAAAGAAGAAAAGAAAAAAAGACAGAAAACAGGTGATCATAGATCAAGTTGCAGTCACTCAGCCCATCAATAGTAAGAGTATGGAGTACTATATCACATCGTATACCTTCCACCAGGAGAGTATAAATATAGTATATCGTACAAGCTTATTCCAGATCAAGAAATAGTCATGTGCAGAAACGTGCATTGACTCGCGGTTGTGAGGTCCAGGAAACGGAAACCACAGAAATAGCAACGAGTCAAGCCCGATGTAATGATCTCGCTTTCTTTCTCCCTCAGGCGAGCGGACAAAATGAAGAAGCGACATGAAAACAATACGTTATTAGAAGGGAATTTCTCATAAGACCGGAGATATACAACTATCTTCATCTAATACGCCAGAGACTCCCCAGGTCTTCAATCTTACTAGAACTTTTCCTGGACGCCCAAATTCGCAGCGGTCAAGGAAGCAAATGACATGCTACATTCCCGTACACCTCTGATCTCCCCGTGTAACTCATCACAGTATGTGTATCCCTAGACAATACCCTGTACTGTATATACTCTGTACGGAATACTGTGCATACAAGTTCTGCTGCCATTGCGCGGGCTTGGGTACCCTTCGACAAGCCGAAAATAATGCGACGATTCACCACTAAATTCCGGCCAGCCGATACAGCCAGGTCGACCAATCCCAGGACGGCTTATTCAAACTCTTTATTGTAGAGCAGACAGGACAAAATGTACCCTGTGCTTGAGGGATATCCCTGAAATCTCTCAAAATGTACGGAGTACGGAGTACTCCATGCTCCGTAATCTGGAGATAGAAAATTAAGCCCATCAGCCAGCCTAAAAGCTGGAAAAAAGTAAAAAATAATAAAAAAATAATAAAAATAAGTGGCTGGAGCCACTTGGCACGGGACAAGGGTCTATGGCCCCAGGAGGAAGGATGCCCCGAAGTCCAGCCCACCCCAAAAGGTGAAGCACATACTCCGTACAATGTACTGTGCTCCGAAAACCGCACCAAATATGTTAAACGTAGTACCATAGCGAAGGGTTGGCACTTTTATGCTCGTAAAAATTAATATAAAAAACCTAAAGGCAATAAAAGTAAAACTTTTATTGCAATTCTCGAAGGGACAAAACACCATGGAATGGCAAGTTTCATGGCTGGACCTAGTCCACCGTGAGGCGGAAAGCTAGACTGGAGATGGCTTGGCGTTGCTGATGGCTCCAAGATAGGATCCGTGGCGTGGACCCGTCCTGTAGCTTCCTGCAATACTCGCATATGCATTAACGGGTCGATGCAGCTGAAACGGGGCAGGCCCCTCCACAAGAGAGCTATGATTATGCTGGTTCTTCAAGTCTTGGGCCAGTTCAGAAGGGGCTAAAAATCTGTACCACGTCGGGAAGCAAGGGCGGTGGGATGCGCTGGTGGTGGGGTTACTAGGGGTGGGCCAGGATCTTTGGACGGGGGGAGGGAGGTGTAGGTAGCAGATGTTAGGAAAGGATCTGGAAAATCACACAATGTTTGCAGTCCGCGGTGGATGGGTTCTAGAGGGCATATTGGTCAGGCCAAAAACAAAAAGAGAGAAATAAATTTAACAAAACCTGGTCGGAAAAGGCCATGATCGCTTTGGCAATTTTCTTGCAAATGAAAAAGGTTAGCGCCCAAACTACGGAGTATTAGGAGGAGAAAGAGATAGATAGTATTATCGTACTCAATGCAAAATATCTTTCAGCGTCGTTGATTTTGTTCCGTTGGGTTATACTGAATTGATCACACGTGCAAGATGTTCAACAAGGCTGATGAGCAGTCATTTGTCATTGAGATATTTATTGGATCTGTGACCACGACAATCATCTTCCGTCGGCTTCGTAATGGATATTTGGATTTGAGTACGGAGTAGTGACGAAGAAGGAGATTTTAGACTTATTTTCGCATCAGATGACGGGATATGTCCAGACCCCAAAGGCAGAAAAAAAAAAATTGCCCTAAGTTGATGGTATCTTACAAGTCTCACGAAACAAAATTAATCAAATTCCGGGTGGAGAAGACGACAGCGCTGCTTTGAAGACCAGGAGGACTGGTGGGGTGGGGTCATAACTCGCAGACGAGGGAATCGAACTGTCTTTCAAAAAAGATCAGCTAAAGAGCAACCCCAGTAGTTGTTCCGTACCAACATACCAACTACTCCGGAGTACTCCGTACAATACCAAGCGACGCTTGGTGGGTGGACTTCAAGGATAAGGTGCCCGTGATGGTCAGCGTGCCAACATACGTGGTCGCTGCCACCGCCAGTCAATCATGACCAGGTGCTGCGATGGACCAAGCCCAGCGTCCATACTATCCCGATTCAGGAGCTTGTTCGCTGGCGATCAACCAAGCCAAAAAAAGCTCGCCACCAAGGTCTGCGCCTTTGTCCTTGAATTGTTGCGATGCCATGATTGGAGACAGCGCCAGCTTCGCGCTCAAAAAAGTCTGCTTTCTTATCCAGCGCTGGCCTTTTCATGGACAACATGAACAAACTGCCTTTGTCCCTTGTTCACCGGACCCTTTATTGCTCTGTGATTCGTTTTTGTCGTGCAATTCCCCCCCCAGCCGCCAAAGGGTGCGGCTCTGGGCTGTCTAGATCCTTTCTAGCGTTCTGTTCTGGTGATCCCCCATGTCCAATTATTGAGCTTGTCGATTTCGTTTGCTGGTGTGAGTTATCTGAACAAACAACCTTGACACTTCGTTCATTTTGGGACCTTTCATTTCGCCCCATTGTCTCGTTTGTATCTTTCCTCGTCCATCTCACGTTTATTGCTGAGGGGTTTTATACAGACACCACAACTTTTTGATATAGACACACCCGCTAACAAGAATCAGATTTGGAGTAATAATTGTTTTTGCACGGATTCATACGTGATAAACTGGAAATAATTATATAATCATAATCACGCAGAACTTGAAGTTTACTAGCTGTCTCTGCCTGCCTACTGACTCTCATATAACTTATTGTAAAAGATTTGTTTGTAGACTCTCTCTTGCTTCAATTCTCACTGAAAATATCATTTTACTGTGAAATTTGTAGGTGAATTCATTGATTCGTTCAGAAAATCCAGTATTATCATGTCATTTACAGTTAATTCTCTGATCTCACCTGCAATCGTCTCTACGAGCAGAAGGGCAACGGCTCCAGACAGCAAGAGTGACAGAGATTACAGAGACACTTCAAAATCAACATACTGCAAATGATACTGTAGCAGAGTTTACAATATTTACTAGTAGACAGTGACAGTGCTACATCTTCTTGATCTACTGCTTCTGCTGCTCTTGGGAGTAAACGGTAATATTAAACCACTCTCGGTTTTAGCGACATCAGAATCAGAATATCAGAATAGAGCCATCTTATGAGCTAGGTTTTAAGGCATAGTATTAATATTGATAAACAACTATATGATAAAATTCCTCTTTCAATTGATAGTGGAAGCTTCTACAGTCTCGAAATACGGAGCAAGAGGAACAGGCAGTTCTGAAGAATATGTGATCACTAGCAAAATGAGGGGAATTGAAATCCTTGAATGAATGAGAATGATTTGACATGCAAATAGTGATTTATTTTGATTTTGACATCATAATTTTATCCTTGATCATTGCTTTAGCTGGCGTTGTGTGTATAAAAATCCCCCCAATATTACCTTTCAGCGAATATTTCAGTTCCGCCAACAAATGTTGTTTGTTTTCTCTAAGGTGGTCAGGGCAGATCTTGAACTCTGATCCCTGTTCATTCAAAAAAAAAAAAAAAAAATGTTATCACATTTTGAAGAATATTTTCTATGGAGAGTGACGCTGAGAAGTGAATCAATGTCCAACAGTACTAGTATGTATATAGTCTGGAAGAATTCCAGTATAATGTGAGATATGAAAGTTATTGTGATTCTTACATATCTAGCTCAGCTAGGAAGAGACTGCTTAATATTACGTTAGTAATTGTGAAGCAATGATTGAAAGTAGTAGTTAAACAAAACTAAGTAGACTAATGAGATGAAGACCGTCATAGACCCTGACTGCATATGACTTTGAAAAAAATATATATATAAATAACATACACACACACACACACACAGCGCGCAAGCGCGTGTGCACATTATATATTTTACCTCTTTCTCTGGTTGATCAGATTCAGAACGCAGTACTACGCACTGGAAGCCCGTGTTTGACCATAAGAGGTCCGTTCTTGATTTTTCTTGACTTTTTTTTTTTTTTTTTTTTTTATTTAAAAGAGAATGAGATTTGAACTAATCTATGTTTTCATATAAGCAGTGATGGCCTCAACATCAAGCAGTAATCCGTGCCAAAGAACAAATGAAAACTACTTCATATTTATTAACCTAGTATTCAGTGAAGAATGACTTTTTCGTGCATATATTTCTAGTCTCAATTGAAATATGAGCTCAGGTGGACAGCGACTTTTCAGCAACATAGACAACGCTCGAACAAAGGAAACATCAAAAGCCAGTTGTGCCTGGGTCAATTAGGGTTGGGGCTAAAGCCTCTCACTCCCAAAGCTCAAACTATGGTGGCAACGGCAAGTCCGGGAAGAGGGTCTCAACCAAAATGTATAAACACAGGTTGTGGGGATTCAAATGAAGTCAAAACCAATTCAAGATTCTAAAGTTTTCAGTAAACAATACATATTTTATATTAGAAAACTAACGCCTCATTAAAATCTGTTTCAATCACATTAATTTTTCCGGAAAGCACATCTTGTTACAGATTTTTTTTTTTCAAAATATCTAGCCCATGAAATTGTCAAAGTCAACCAGTAGATTTTCTAGAGGCGTACTTCCATACCTCTGTATGTCTGAGCTGCGAGATGCAGGCTCCTTCTTTGAGAGCATGCTGTGTCCACCTTCTGACTGGATTGGATTCATTTTCCTCCGATGCCTGGTGTAAGTCTGGTGTTACACCACCCGTCAACCAGATATATGTCCAGGTGGCTTTCAATGGAGAACAAAGCGTACCAGATTGCCTTGAAGGCGCAATACCAAAAATGCCATTTATCGCTACCATGGTCCTTGGTGTTACTTTTGGTTGGTAGTAGAAAACCGCGGCGTTCTTTTTGTGGATCGTAGAAATTCCGTACCCTTCTTGTCCGCTGTTCTGATTTCTTTCTTTCGAGAATTTAGATTTCTACCCCGGATTTACAAGACACATATATCATGTACGCCCTATGCAGTTCAATAACAGTAGAAGCGCAATTTGTTTAAACAGCTCGCCAATTTTATGGGGCAAAAATATTGTACTGTACATACAGTATTTTCTTTCTACTCGTGGCATTAGGGCAAGGCAGTACGTTACAAGAATGGTACCAATACCGTACCAGTTTGACCGTACTGTACTATGTTTGGTACTGGATAGTAAAAATACATAACCTCAACTTCTGCCTCAATCATCACGTCGTTTAAGGACTTTGTTGCATAATTGCAATGAAACGGTAGGTTGTTCAATCGTTAACATGACTGGGAATGCAGGAGCCAACCCAAGAACCAAATGATAACGATTTTCGTCAACTTAAGAACTAGGACTGACGGGACGGAGTTACCACCAGCTCGATTGAAATGTGGATTTTGACATCAAACACGACGCAGTGTGAAGCCCCAGATGACTCTTGAGCAGAAGAGAGCATTCTAAAATTCCTGGTTACGGAACTGGCCCTCTCCTTGTTCCAACTGAAAGTCAGTCCATCTCGGCCCAGGCCTGGTAATCAGATGAGTTGTAGATGCAATGTTTCAAGTTTGACAGACCGCCACACCAGATAACGAGTAGCGCCATTAGGAAGCTTTTTAGGGGCTAGTCAGGTGCTTCGCTGGCGGCAATCATATCGCCTGGTTTGCCGCCTATTCGCTTTCCTGAAAATGCAGAGGAGGCAATATCCAACATATATGCAACATCTCGGCTAATTGGGAGTCGTGGGAATTTCCCGACGAGCAGTCTGGTTGCTCTACAGTTTTGTATCTTTTTCCTTTTCCTCTTTCGTTTTATTGGAAGAAAAGCGACGTATCATAACGACTTTGGCTGGGCGCCAAACCAACTTTTTGCTAGCTCTTCAAAATATTGATAAGGGTCCGACTCAACTAACAATTACCATGGAACCCCCCTGAGCCACTCAGAATACCGGGCGTGTTCCTTGATCCTGGAGAGGGGGAAGTAGCTATCCTTGCCTTGTAGGGCCGTGCTCTTTGCTTCTCTCTTGCTTTCTTTCTTTCCTTTTCTTTTTTTCTTTCCCTGGGCTAATTGATCGCTTGACCGCCTGTTAAGGGTGACAAAGCCAGATTATACCTGGAAAGCCAGAGTCAAATCAAGTCATTGAAGGATATCGAACAAGGCTGGAATAAATGTCTGGCCGTCAGTTCTCGCTGTCCCATTCGTTCGCACCAAGAGGCAGGTGGAAATGGCAGCCCCCATAGGGGCTCCCGTGACTCCTTTAGTGGGTCTGGTTGGGTGGCTCGAAACTGATACACCAACTTTCAAAGAACTGGGACCTAAGAATCAGGCTCGAGGGTAAAAAATGTCGTCGTCATATGGCCTTGGGCAAGTATCAGACTAGTCCGTTGGCAAAAATATATATATATTATCGGAGGCTGGTTAGTACTATCACATTGGACATTGTGTGAACACCCCATTTTTAGAAAATAGCGCCTACTGTGCAGCGCATGGGTCTACCAGATGGAAGTAGAAATCTTCCTGGCCTGTGATCTAGCTACACACAAGAGCCATGGTACTTCCCCAGTTCTGCTTATCCTGCATTAAGATGCGGATATGTAAGTGAGGAAGCAGGTAAGGATGCAATCCACATGGCCGAAATGAAGCTAACTCTGCAATTCAGCTCAGCAGGAAGAGATGACGGGCAGGTAAAATAAACTCGCACCGGATGGGACGGTCAGTTTACTAGAATAGTGAAAGCAATCAACCAGTGACAATGAAGAAACAATGGAACCTTTCATGTTTACTCTGCGTAAAAGGTTAAACGCGCTCGGGATATTTTATGATTGATTAGAGCAAGCAAAAGTTATCAGCCCAGTTGCCAGAGTGTGTGAGAGAGAGGGTTTTGACTAGCGTATGGAATACTCCGGACAAAAATTCCAATCATTCTCAATGCAACAACAACTCCTTGAATTATTATTATCTCCTCCGAGGAAAATATAACGCTGACTCCTCCGTTAAAAAAAGAAAAGAAAAGAAAAGAAAAGAAAAGAAAAGAAGAAAAAAACCTTTCTCATCTTGATGAAATTGCTCCCAAAAACGTCAGGGAACCAAATTCAATGAAACCAGGGCAGACCTGGCTCAGATGTCTAAGCCCCACTGATGCAGCGCTCGGACGATCCATTAGGGGTACCACACCCCTAGCCTCCTGCATGGATCGTCGGATTTTCCCTCCAAGTTTCTTTCCTCTATCTCTCAAACCTTATACAGATTTTTTTTTCATATTCCCAACCTCTTGCTATATCTAAACGAAGTAAAGCCGAAAATAAAATGGACCAGGCAATCGGCTGATGCGCTACGGAGTACGGAGTATATTCAAACCAGTTTCATTAACGAGCCAGCTACTTTCTTACTTCTACTAGTTTAAAGCTTTCCTGACTATTCTAACGGTTCTACATCAAGAAGTGAAGTAGTGCATTATAAAAGGGTCAGGCTGGGCTGGCAACAGGAGACATGAACGGGGACGACATTCGGAATACTTCTTCCTCTGCTAGAGGGAGCCTCCTCCTTTACTCGGTTTTTTTCATTCTACTGTACTCTAGAACTCCACATCTTGATGGCAC
>LGUA01000518.1:0-15400 GCA_001660665.1 Emergomyces africanus | reverse complement strand
ACTCGGAATTTAGAAGAAAAAGAAAAAGAATTCCGACGAAAAGTGGCATGGAACTAGATATGTAGTTACTACTACTACTACTACTACTACTACTACTACTACTACGGAGTAGTTATGAAATAGAATTTGTGAAGGATGGAGATATTTTAAATAAACAGCTAACCTGTACTCCGTAGATAAATACTGTACGTACTCGGTACTCCGTATATAACTGTACTATTTATTTAGCGCCAACGTGCCCCCGGCGGCGCTGCGGCCAATCGCGGCTGCCCCCGACACTTAATGCTGTGTGAGCCTGTGATATTTATCGGAGCTAGTCTGCCCCCTCCAGGCCATTTTATATCAGACAACCAAGAGATATATTGAGCAAATTAATATGGAGAGAGAGAGGTGTCCAGGGGTGTCCATGGCAGGGGGGTTTTGCCAGGTCTGTTTTGCTGGCAAGCCGACCTGAGACGCGGCGCGATGGGATTAGGGGGACCTTGCGCTGAGGTGACTCTATAGACAAGAAAAAGAACAAAAGAAAAAAAAAAAGAATAGTGAAATCGCCAGAGCCTGAAAATGAGCGACAATGAATAATGCGCGCATCATTTACTCGCTCATTCTCGTTCTTTCGTCTTTAATTCCTCTTCTCCGCCTTCACAGCCTCCGCGTCATTCCCATTCCCATTGACATCCCCAATGTTGCCATTCCCGTTCGATCGATCACTTCTACTGCTCCTCGAGCTCTTAACCTCACCAGGAGCGGCCACCGCCTCATCTGCAGAACCGAAGCCATACTGCTCGTTCATCTGTTTAATCTCATCCGAGGAGAGATACGGCAGCTGCTTGGCAGCAGCCACATAGCTGATATTCTCCGTGAAACCCTTCGCGAAGATGATGTCGATCTCCTCCAGACTGCGCCGGGCCGTTTCTGGGTAGAAAAAGTAGATGGCGGGGAAAAAGCAGGCGTTGACACAGGCGAAGAAGAGATACGTGCCCCACCCGATCCCATCCAGCATGACAGGGACAACCATGACGATGACGAAGTTGAACAGCCAGTTCGAGCAGGTGGAGAGCGCGTTGGCCTTGGCACGGGTTTTGATGGGAGAGATCTCGGCCGGGTAGAGCCATGGCAGCGGCAGCCAGGAGGCGCCGAAGCTGGCGATGTAGGTGAAGAGACCGACCGCAGCACCGATAGCCGCCTGCTGCGTGCCAGGGATGAGACAGGCGAAGGTGATCACCATGGAGAGGCACTGGCCAGCTGTTCCGATCAGGAAGAGCTTGCGGCGACCAACACGCTCAATTAGGAACCAGGATGAGGTTGCGAAGATGGAATAGACGATCATGTTCACGCCGCCCAGAAGCATGGCCATGAAATCATCGCCAGGGATGATGGAGGTCTTGAACAGGATTGGGAAGTAGTAGATGACGGCGTTACAGCCGCCGACTTGCTGCATGAACTGGGACGAGACGCCCAGAAGCATGCGGCGGAAATGCTGTGTTTTGCCGCCGGTGAAAACGGCTGACATGGGGGTTGAGGAGCCAAGGCCACCAGACCTAGAAGGAAAAAATAAAATATGTTCCAGTCAGCCTACCCCTTTTTGTTTGTCCCCTCTTTGTGTGATTATATATATAGAATGCAGGAATACGTACGCTCTGATTGAGTCCAGGACAATACTCTTCTGAAGCTGCACGTCCCGATGAGCAATCTCTTTTCCTAGAAGACCAGCAATAACGGATTCACCCTCCTCATACCGCTCTCGCAAGAAAAGCCATCTGGGCGAGTCTGGCAGGAAATACATGCCAACGAGGATGAAAACACCAAAGACAACCTGGAATGCAATGGGAAACCTCCATGTCAAATCCGGCGGTCCGTATGCAGCTCCAAAATCAATCCAGTACGCAATCAATGTTCCGAACGCGATCACACCACCTTCAATGCAGATGAGCAGGCCTCTGTTGGACGTTCGGGAGCACTCTGCCTGGTATGTTGGAATTGTGGATGTGTTGATGCCGTTTCCTATACCGGTAACGATTCGTCCAATGATAAATTGCGCATAGGCTGCATGACCTGGAATGGCGGCGATTTGAATAATAACCCCAATAATCATGATAAATGCACCCAGCATGATGGCCCTGCGACGACCCAGGATGTCTCCCAACCAAATAATAGCCATTGCACCTGCTAGACAGCCTACAACACTCCCACACCATCAACACGGGCCCTTTTAAAAACAAAACTTGTCCGGGTACTTTTAATGAATAAACGGGGTATGTGTAGAGGATGAAAAAAACGCACCGACTTCATAGATTGCAGTCACGAAACCCTGCTGCGTCGCATTATCACGAGTTTGGGGGAAAGCGTCATTGAACGGTTTGGCACTGATAATACCCGACATGATACCCTCTGTTGAAAGGAGAAAAAAAATTGTTAATTCATATCCCATACAGCCGGTTACTGCAATAGCAAAGAGGGAGAAGAAGAAGAAGATAAAAAAGATAAAGAGAACCACTTACGATCATATCCGAAAAGCAAGAAACCAGTCGTTGCCACTGTCGAAATGGCAAGCGACAGTTTGTGGCCTGTCAGGCCGGCGAACCTGGGAGCGCCAGGGTCGTTCGTTTTCATTTCAAGAGGAGACCGAAAAATAAAATAAAAAATTTTAGGGATCGAGATTTTTATCACTGGGTATCTATCTGAAAATGGGGCAAGTCCGAAAATACGGAACTCTCTTGATTCTCAGAACCAAGATGCCATATAACAGTTTGTTAAAACACAGCACACACCACGCAGAGGAAAATGAAGAAGAAGAAGAAGAAGAAGAAAGAAAGAAAGAAAGCGAAGAAGACCAAGCACAGCTCAGTCACTATTCATGCACTGGAAACCGCAGGGTAAGGACCGAATAAAGTGAAGCTTAGGAATGATATACAAGTATAAGTGGCACCACCTGCAAACGACAGCGACAGAAAAGAAACTCGAGGACGGGGATACAGGAAGGAGGGCAAAAAAGAAAAAGAAGAAAAACCAAAATCCCGGGGATGGGCACCAGGTTTTAAATACACATCTTGCCGTTGATTCCTACATGACGCGGGCAATTCCATAATGGCTCCAACGCTGGGACGACCTACAGGCTACGGAGTACAGCAGGGCGGACGTGTTTGGTCTCAGCTGGTGGGGCGGACGAAAGGGGGGCGGCGGGGTGGCGGGACACCGTAGCAAGTTGAGATGAAAAAATTAATTGTTTACTGGCCGATCGCCGATATCTCACAAGTAGTATATTTTTGCATATGGGATGTGGGCGTGGGCCAAAAAGGGAAAAGATCAATAATCAAAAAAAAAAAATCAAAATTATAACTAATTTAAAGAAGGTTAAATCCAGGGGCATTTCGCAGCGGAACATTTTGGTTTGGATTTTTTTCATTTAAAAAAGTTTCCATTTGATAATGACATCACCAGCCAAACAACGCCTCTCGTCTCGTCGGCGCGCCAAAAAAAGAAAGCTTAACCCTCAAGAGCCACTTCAATCTACAGCTAAATTTTCAGCCGGCGCACCTTGGCACCAGCAATATCAACTTTCAAGTTCATACTGCCTCATAGGGGCTAACGAAGGGAAAAGAAAGAGGAAGGATAAAAGAGTGCAAGATGAACAAGCTCATCTATATACTCCTCCTCTACACCCCACACGCTGTGTCCTGTATGTATATAAATAATAAAAAATAAGCTCCCCAGGCATTCATTCCCTTAAAATGCATTTGAAATGCTGCCAGGGGAATATTCATTGGCATACTCAGTTGTAGCATGAATTCAAAATGGGGGGAAATACTCAAACCGCAGCTCGAGTGGCTCTTAAAAAAAAATAAAAAATATCGCAACCGCATGTGCTTGTGCTTCACTGACAAACTACGGAGTACTATGTCATACAATATTTCCAAAAAAAGAGAAGAAGAAAAGCTTAATTGAAACTCCATTCGCTTTCTCTCACAGAAGCTACTAGTTAAAAACCCGCCATTCTCCACCACCTTTAGACCCGCCACAGCGCGTAGCCAAGAAGTTGAAATAACCGCCCTAATAATTGTTAAAAGCTTGCTTGCTTTCAAGTCCCTGGCATGAATTATAATTGGCGGCCCAGCCCGGACGGACCCAGACCAAACTTTTTTAAAAAATGGAACCAACTGGAGACCAAACGGATCTTGTTTAGTTTAGAAATTTAGAATGGCGGATCAGAGGCAAAGAGGCAAAGTTGGAATATTTTGCTGGACGGTTTTGATAATGCAACCTTTCCGAGCAACTGTCGGTTCCGGGAAAAAAAAAAGGAAAAAATAAGAGGAAAGGGAAAAGGAATATATATATATCAATTAAATGCGATGGTCAAACAGAAGTGTCAGGTAATCAGTATATTTTGGCCCGCTCCCTCTATTTCATAATTGCTGCATGATGAAAGGGACGTCCTCAGTGACGTCCTCAGTGAGCTAGACAACGTTCCTGAATAATAATAATTAAAAACTATTTGAAATTTCTAAAAGCTTCTTTAAAGCTATGTCTCGGATAACGTTCCCGTATGAGGAAAAAGGAAAAAAAAAAAAAAATTGATAGCCCGGTGGAGAGCATCTTGGAAGGGTTTTTCGATTTTGGATCCTGATGACGAGCAGTGGATATAGAGTATATATCTCTAGGTCGACGCACCGAGAATAAGGGAACTATCGGAAATCACCCCTCCGAATATTTTTATGTTTAATTTCCTACTTATAAACGAACTCCACAGATAAGCCCTCAGTTTCAGATCATACCCATAATATCTCTGGAGAACCCACCTGGACGGAGCGATGTTGACGAAGGAGGAGTGGGGAGGAGGGGAGCTTGAGAGCGGCGGGGCAGGCATCAAAAATAATAACTATTTCTCTCAACTGTGTTTGAACGTTTTTGCGGGTATTTGTTTTGTGTTCTGTTTTTCTTTATATTTTCCCTTCCTCCCCCGCCCCTCCTCTTCCCTTCACTCTCTTGTCTTTCTTCCTGACTTCAATCAGGTAATCATACTAGACTTCGGGGGAGGGGAGGGGAGGGGGAAGGGGTTAAAGCAGGTAGATGAAAAGGATCATTCTGTATAGAGGGTATGATTGAAAAAGAACACATATATTTTATAATATATGTATGTGCCATAAATATAACAGACGGATAGAAAATTGAAAAAAAGAGTATATTTACCATTTTCAATCATAACATGACACAAAAATGCAATAGTGAAATAGAAAAGGAAAATAGCCACATATATTTGATCGCTGTTGAATGTCCAAGATCATAATGATTTCTTTCTGTCTGCCTGTAGTAAAGGCTAGAAAAAACACGGGCGAGCTTGCAGAAAAGGGGAAACGAGCGTTGTGGTGGTTGAATGAATGCCCTCACGAGTATGAATTTTTTTTTCGTAAATCGCCCCACACGAGGTGGATGATGCATGGATAGGATGGAGAAGACCCCAAAAAAAAAAAAGTGGTATATAAAATGCGGGCTGAATAAACCAAAAGTAAAGGGCTCAGGGAGAGGAAAGGAAAAGGGGTAAAAAAATTGATAGATAGGTGACATAAGGGGAGGGGCGGAAAAGGGAAGAACCCAAATATGCAGGCATTTACCAGTTGAAGATGGATTTATAAAAACCAGTGGAAAATAACAGTAATAATAGGGTAATAAGAACATCCAATATCCATTGGGTATACAGAGGAGGGAGGATGTGATAGGGAGTGATTGTCGAAATTGGTGGTGGGGATTGAAATATTTTGGAAAATGGGGACACAAGAAACAGGACCCGAGGAACAAGAGGTAAAGTAAATAGCGGGAAGGGGGATATCTTGGGCTAAAGATAGGAGTAATAAATAACAAATAAATAGCGATGACGCGCTGGAATAAAGAACAAGTAATTCCTTAGCACACAGCATGGCTGTTCTCTCTTTTTCACACACACAAAAAAAAAAAAAAAAAAAAGAAACGCACACGTCAGCTTATAATATCTCGTCGCACGGTAACGCTCTTCCGATGCATCGCTTCTTCGGTATGGAAGCCAAACACAAGTCGATAGAGGTCTTGCAGCCATATATACTGCCCATTATGCTGAACCATAGATCTAACCGAGTTTGCAACATCCACCGCACCTGCGCGGGCTGAGGAGGGAACATCTCGGAACGCGGAGTCAAAAACTACCAGTTTCTTATAGTTTTCCAGTAGCGTGCGTTGCCATAATTGTGTCCCGAAGGAATCCGAGGAGAGGGATTTGACAAACGCGGATAGGGTCTGGGTTGTGCCTCGCTGGAAGCCGCTGTTCATCGCGGCTCGGATAATCAGGAGTTTCAGGCAGGTAAGGTTCGGGTCCTCCGAAGGGGATTTCACTGTGTTGTTGGACGAATTTGTTTTTCCAGATGATGATTGGGAGTATCCGGATAGCGTGGAGGAGTTCGATGACCATTTGGGTGGGGTTACTTGGTTGGGTCCTGGGCCCAGGAGGAGGATGTTAGGGATGTGTGCTTCTTCAGGTGAGACTGTGGCAGTATCTTCGAATATAGTTGTGGGGGTCTCAGGATTTCCCGCACGCCCCTGGCCATCTTCCTCACTCATCATAGTGTACTCCGATCGTTTAGCCTGGTAAAAGGCTTGTGTGAAGGTCGTCTGGCTGGGCCGTGGCGTGCCGCGATCTGGTCGAATTTGGGTCCAACCCTCGCGGAAAAGATCACACAGTTCCCAACATGCTTGCACGGCGGATCCGAGTAGTTCCTCATCAGGAGCTTTGCCTTCTCTCTTGCTCTGCCGTAGGCTGAATAACATCTCAGCAAGAGACCAGCAGGCCCTGAGTAGTGTGTCGGTTTCCTCTGCGAGCCGTGTCCGCTGCTTCATAAGGCGATGACACAGTGTGATGTAAAAGTCCAAGGTTCGTTCTCGGAACGCCTCAGGAAGGTTTCGATCATGGGTATTATACAGATGATTGTTTAGTTCAAAACTCACACGTAGCACTGAGTCGGCAACCTCATTATCCCGGACGCGAACTTCAAACAACGCTTGACAAAAGTCCCGGCAAAGATCTAGTGTTGGTCGCACGTAGGTATGATGGTCGTCGTTATCACGGTTCTCGTAAAGGTTCTGGCAAAGCTTCCAGCACGATTTCCAGGCCTGTTCCTGCATGTCCCCCTTCCCCGCAAAGTTAAACAATCGCTCCCGATGAATGTAACTTAGACTTGCGAGAGTATTACATAAAGTCCAGCATTCTGATAATGCCGTCCTTAAAGCGTTCAATTCGTCCTCCGTATCCTGAAACTTTCCCACAGTAGTAGTTGTGATCTCCCCCGTGTCTCTGAGAGCCTCGGGTTCATCGTCGGTTTCTTCTGCGGCCTGCTCACTGTCCAAGGTTTCCGGTATGTCTGCCAAAATCCAGCGTCAGAATAATAAACTTTTAGCTACAGAAAAGACAAAAAATTGCTTTGCGTGCGAGGCAAAACCACCTTCTAGGTTACTTTTCCTGGCTCTCTTTTTAAAATCCTCAACCTCCTGCCTTGTCTGTGCACGAGGGGTTGTTCGATCTGACCAGTCATCCGGGGGTGCAATTTGTGTGGTGGTGATTGGTGGGGGGGATACTGGAGTGGTGGGTTTCTAGCCATATCTTTTAGTTTAAAAGTCATTTTCGGGCTTCTGCCAGAAGTGGAGCCTACCTTTCCCGCATTATTTGTTTGGTCGTTATGGACACTTAGAGATGTAGTGACTGTCACATCTGATTGCGCCGAAGATGATCTGATGGACTCTGCCCGCGGCGAAGGGACATTGTCTAGCTACTAATTATCAGTCTCCCAGCGACAAAAAAAATGTTGGAAAGCCAAAAGATGAACTGCTTACAAATTTACCAAAACCAGATGGAACGTGTATTACGGATTGGGGGGCATCGTCCTCGTCAGAGTTGGGTTTGAAGTCACTTACTCCAGCACCGGAGGTGCGTATCTGCAAGAGTACCATTAATTGAGGCCAGTTCCTAGGCTATTGAGTGTTATGTAGCGGGGGAATTCATACACTAAGTGCGCTCCCTGATCTTGTAATTGAGCGGTCTATATCTCTGTTTGTGTTTGAGTCGGGGCTCTCCGAAGGATCCAATCCGTTTGGAGTGAAAGCTTTTGGTGAGGTCCTAGAAACTTCATTCGATTTAGAGTCAGAGGACATCTGGGAAGGGGAGGGAGATCCTTGGGACGAAAGGAGTCTATCGGATGGTCTGTGGATAATGGCGAATTAGAGTCTTGAGACAGAGAAAAAGCCGTAACGCTGCAGCTAGTTTGTGTACTCACATTGGAAAAGGAGATGGGGAACTGGGGGAGGCCGAGTATGGGGAGAAAGCAGATATTTGACTTCCAGAGGAGACAGACGACGGGGATCTGACAGCCAACATCTCGACTGTTTTTTTCAGAGAGGTACAGAGGGGATCATAAAGAGTGGTCAGATGGTATTAGGAGGATTATTTTTTGAAGAAGAATAATGGGGCAATATCAATCAATGCTCATTCTCTTGATACGATATCACTCGGCCTGTTTTATGACGCGCGGATTGTAGGAAACAGCCAACAACACCTAGAGGAAGTCGACCAAAACAACGAGTTAGAGAGGTACGTCAATTCAAGAATGAGCACCACAATAAAAAAAAGCCACCCACTGCTATTGAGTAGTCTGCTAGCTATACACACGCTGTAATGGCCACAGTATGGTACGGAACGGCCGTGTATAAAAATTTGTAGCAACGACAGAGGGAGCTTCAAACCAACAACGACGTCGGGCAGTCAGTCTTGAGGTGCTTCCTCACACCTCATAAAACCAGGTTTTCAATGCGATTATTAATTTTGCTGGGCCGCAAACGGGTCTTCTTCCGCTGCACGTCCTTTTGCTGGATGTTAGCCTGTCCGGGCTAAATAAGTGCTTGTCCCTCTGTGTGTTTGTTGGTGAATTGGGAGGAGGGCGAGAGCCGTGAGCAGAACACGCTGATGGTCAAAACGGCAGAAGAGAGGGGGGCCAAAAACTAAGTATTTAGTCAACGAGCCCGAATCAAATGGCAGAATTAACGAAAACAGGTCCACTACCGGCTGTTTTGCTTCACACACACACACACACACACAGGTATGGATGATGCGGGACTGCTAGCAGGCCGTAGCTTGAAGGAGGTTCGGATCTCCGTCTGGCTGGATTTCTATGCTTCCCCGGTTGCAACTTGATCGTTTTGTTTCGTTCAAGTCCGCCCTCTTGTGATGGAAGTTCTACCTGGGAGTAAAAGATGACTAGGCGAGAATCCAACTAGTTCAAGAATTTCCAGCATGGGTATGCCCTGCACGGAAAGACCAATAGAGACCAGGCTAACGATGGGTGAGTGTTGGATAGGGATTCTTTGCAATCGTTGACGGTGTTTAGGCGCTGGGAAAAGTGATGGCCGACACCAAGAGCCCGCGTCCACCAGTCACAGCCCGAGTTGGGCCCTCAACAGCTGCATTAGCGGCATCGCGCGCTGCTTCGACGAGAGAAAATACCCTTGAATGTGGTTGGCTTGCGGCACCTCCCAAGAACCCCCCCCAACAAGGGTTGGCAAGGCTGCCCGTTTGCTCTCTTCTTGCTTCTTGTTGAGTGATTTTGAGCTCGCCATCAACGGAGGAAATACTACTTTATCGATCGCAGGCTTGCCTGACATCAATGGTGAATGATAATGATATGCATACTCCGTAGTCACCGCCTGTTTGTTTAGTGCTCCGGGGAAGTTTGGGGGCCATTTAATTGACTACGACGAATTACGATTGATTTGAGTTTTAATTTTTTTACATACCCAGTACCCATGACAAAGATAACTCTTGCTCTAGTCCAAACGAACCGTTCCCGAGTCCCAGACTTCCCGAGTCCCAGCAGTGGTGTTAAAGTTGTTTCTGACGAATGCAAGTGGTGTTGGGAAAGGATCCAAGATTCCCCAGAGAATGGGTTGATTCACAATCACAATCATAGCGCGTGGACTGGAGCTAAATAAATAAATATCAGTCTGGGGGGCGCCCCAATAATATTTCGGCTTTGTCTGCTTTCGAGACTTTTGCTGGGCCCACATCATCCACTCAGCGAACGGGGCTTTGTACCTGTTAGTGCTGATGTTTTCGTTCGAGGAAAAGGTTTAACCTGTTGCCCGCGTTTCTTTTCTGTCAGCATACTGTACTCCATACTCTGAACCAAGGGCAGCAGCGATTTGCTTCCTCTCCAGGCTGTTGAATATTTAACTGGCCTGTGATATGGGTCCCTTGCGCCCTTCTTCTAGAAATACCGAAGACGTTTGCTAGACGAGATATCAGTCCATCTTGACAGGGGAAAGAATAAGCGAAAGTTCTACATAACATATTATCAAAATGATCATTCGTTCTTTTTGTTTGGCAGTACTTCGTAGTTGATAATGGACGATCCACGGGGGGCTAACTGTGATTTTTAGTTTATTTTAATATTTTTAGTTTGTAGAGAAAAGAAGAAAAAACCGGCCCTTACTGCGTAAAACCCCTTCCTTCGGCAATTGCTCCATCCATGTTCAATTGCAACGTGCAACAAGGTTTCTTAGTGTTCGGCCCCCAAAATATTGTGATGAGCCAGGTACTCCGTACTCCTTACAGTATCTCCCTTACATTAGTTTGATTTGTTGAAGATGCTGTTTGTTACGAGAGGGAGGGAGGTGAGAGAGATAGATTGGAGATCTCCACCACAAGAAAAAATAGTTCCTCCATCGGTATGATAAAATTTTCATTTTTATCTTCATTTTATCTTCATTTTTATTCTATTTTGGATAGTAGTGTACATTCCTCATTTGGGCAGACATAGTGAGTGAAATTGAAATTTGCCTTCCCTCCCTTTCACTTCCATTTTTCATCTTACAAGCACCCAAAGTTCGTTAGTGTCAGACTCCGCTATGGTCCAATCCCGTCAAGAAACCCCTGGAAACACTTGAAGAATTAATTAGTGGAGCATTAGGCGGGATTACCCCCAATAGTGCGACAAGAATGACCATCCTAACGTAGTAGAAAAAAGTAGAGAAAAGAAAAGTATAAAAGCGTAGTAGTCATGTACAAGGCATCGATTCTAAAATCACATTATCCCGCTCCGCGAAAATGGTATGGAGGGGAGATTGGACTTGGTGGCGACGTTCGTCAGAATCATGATTTCAATATAAGGGCATTTCGACCTTTGACGGCGATGCGAGAAGGGGGGTATAGCTGGGATTGGCAGCCGCATTTTTGTTGAAGTGAGGGGGGCCAGGAAGGCGGCCATAACGGCGTTAATCCGGAGGTCCGTAAGGGTTGGAAGGTCGTTGCTCCGTGTAAGCAGTGTTGTTTGCGGAGCTCCGCGAGGTTCGAGTTTTCATACATCTCTTAATCTTTGATCAAAGAAAAGGGTATCTCATCCAGCAAGCTAGTTTTACAGCTGGGTTTTCGCTCGGTCTCTCTCCGCAGGGTTATACCTACATATAAGATATTAATGATAGCCACAGGAAGCAAATACATATCAAACCAGATAGGTTAGGTAGCTTACCGGAGAAGCTTTTCAATCAGGTCAACATGGGTCATGAGCATTCGTCGACAGCAGTATCGTTTACAGCCAAGCTGATCCATAGCATCCCTGTACACACGCCATTTCTCCTCATCAGATAAAAATCCCCCATTTTTTCGCGTGTATGGATGGACGTTCAATATTAGGATAACTCACCCGTCGGGTACCCCTTCATCGAGTAGCTTTAGATATCGTTCCCAGAGGTCACCAACAACCTATACCTAAAAATTAGCTGACTGAAAGAAAAACACCCGTTGTTCCTGGTTCGGAAACACCCACCTTTCCACACGAGAAGCACCGCACGGGGATGATCATCTTGAAAAGTGGGTGGGAGGAGAGGCGATTGCGGCGGGCGTGATGGGGGGGAGACTGGGAGTGGAGACGTGGGAGGATGCGTATAGGATCACAGCTGTCCCGATCTTGTAGCTGACCCTTATGTGTGTGCACAGCAATTCTTGGGAAGCGTTGTGCAGGAAGCTGTTAAATTGTCGTCGTCGTCGTCTTGGTTGGTTTGCGCCGCGAGATATTTTTTTTGGCCAATACTGCTTATATAAGGAAGCTTTAGCTAGTTTGGGGTTAGGCTGCTCAGCTCCAAAATGCATAATTTTTTCTCTCCCGCCGTTATTGCACGATAAACAAAAAACCTTGAATGGAGGAGGAATAGAGGTTCTGCACTAGACCACTATTATTAAGAACTCCGTGGAACCTTTAAAATAACCACAGATATAACTTGGTTGTTTATAGCGCGGCTGATATATTGGGATATTGTCTACCTCGTCTGCCTCGATCCAGAGGCCTTCGTTAAGAATGGTCGCCAAAACGCCTCCTGCTGCACGGATAGCGGACAAACGACCATTGGCCGTTGAAGATACGAAGGACCAGAGGATAATTCCTGAGCAGAGTCGGACGAAACGACGCAAGCTCGGCCGTGGTATTTCTCCTACGAGCGAGCGAACCGATTTTCCGAAACCGTTGAGGCAAGATAGCACATCTGCTAAATCTCCGGAACAAAAAAATATCGCGGACCGAAAGGCACCAGCGAAAGAGTCGAGAAATAAGGAAAAACATGGTTTGAAGGAAAAGGGATCCCAGACAGCAGATGCTGCCTTGATCCTGGCTGGCGATGGTTCTACGGCTACAACAAAGCGCCCGAAGGGCAAATCGTCAGGCGAGATGCAATCCTCAGATAAACAAGGGAAATCAGCACAATGGTCCGTATCGCGCACCGTGGGCGGCATATTTAGTGATATCGACACTATTATTACTCCTGATGAGGGGTGAGTACTCCGCACTTTCGTTTTTCATATCATGGCATAGCACTATATCAAGATACTAACAGAACGTAGACACTTTATCTTATTCTCCAATACATTCGCTCGGGTATTTTCCGTGGCAACGTCCAGCACAGTGCGGACACTGCAGATAAAGCAAGGGATGCGGCGCATTACCGATTGCAAACTCTCCCTTGCCAATGCTAACCATCTTTACTTGTCAACTCTTTCAGGAGCCATTTTGAAGTGGGACTGGACGTCGGGAGAACATATTGAAACCTGGCATACTTCCCATAAAATATATGCTATTGATATATGCTCTGGTTCTAGCGGCCAGGATTCCCCGGATGAGGATATTGTGGTCTCGATGAGTGGTGTAGTCCCCGGGAAGACGGAGATATCCATACACGCCAAGGGAGGATCTGACACCTGGAATACTAGAGTCATTCGGGATATTTCCACGACGGCCAGTAAACTTAGAGCCTCAGCCGACGGGAGGGTTCTTATAGTCATTGATGGCGATCAGCTTGTTGTGGGCTACACAGCTAGACTGCGACTAGATGCTCTGGATTCGATTAAGTATACCTGGCTGGAGGTTACGTTGCCGATTTCTGTTACTTGCTCCGACATCCGGGAACGCTCGCCGTCGGACCAGCCGTCTTCTTCTTCAAAGTCTTCAACATCATCTCTAGCCTCACGAGCAGTCGACTTAGTTTTGGGGGGCAAGAGCGGTGCAATCTTGACCTACAATGATGTCCTCAATTCCTTGCTGCAGACCGAGAACAAATCCGATGCCGGAACATACCTAGTGACAAACCGCCTACACTGGCATCGAAACGCTGTCAAGACTGTGAAATGGTCGCGAGACGGTAAATAAATACCCTTCGGGATAAAGAAGCATACTGAATGAGAGCTAATCTTTGTGCATCCAGGAAACTATATTATTTCAGGTGGTTCCGAGACTGTCATCGTACAATATCAGCTTGACACCGGAAGGAAACAGTTCTTACCCCATCTGTCATCCCATATCTGTTCCGTGGTTATATCGCCTACGGGGAAATTATACGCTGTTAGGCTTGCGGATAACTCTGTCACCGTTCTTTCTACATCAGAGCTGCGCCCTATTGCCAGCGTGAGCGGCCTGCAGCTGCCATCAGAAGTGGATGATATCATCGCGTGGAAATCATCCCTGGGAACTAAAGGGGGTAAATCATCAGCGTCGAAACCCATCGAAACCAATCCAACACGCTTGCCGGCGCTTCTACACCCCGTACAATCGGAGCATATCCTTGCAGCGGTTCCGTCCGCCCCCCCCAGATCCCACGATAGTCCCTCCAGCTCATCGTCGCTCCAGACCTTTAATGTGCTCACCAACCAACACGTATCTCGTCAAGCACTTGCTAGAACTAATGCGACCGTCATCAAGACCGGACCGCAAGGAACAGATTTAACAACGCCTGATGTCAAGTACCTTGGTATCACGCCAGATGGAGAGTGGCTATCGACGGTTGATGAGTGGATACAGTACCCCCAAGATGTGAGCGTGCTCTATCCTACGAGCCTTACGCCTCAAAAGGAAAGGAGAGAAATATATTTGAAATTCTGGCGCTGGAATGAGAGTGCAAAAGAGTGGGAGCTAAGCACTCGTATTGATGCACCTCACTTCAATACTTCTCTCGGGTCTACGCGGGTGTTGGATCTAGCTACCAATCCTGCAGGTTCTGCTTTTGTTACAGTAGGAGAAGATGCCACAGTCCGAATCTGGTCTCCTAGCGCTCGGTATCGCAGTGGGCAGACCATCAAAGGTCCCCAGAATCAAACCCTGCAAACCTGGAGATCCATTCATAATATCGCGCTCGAAAAATTCGCGGAGGGGTCGGAAGCTGGAGTTTATTCCAAGTCGGCTAGCCTCACGTTTTCAGATGACGGTTCGGTCCTTGCTGTTTGCTGGACTGACCAGAGCGGAGCGCGGCTGGTATATCTCATTAACCCAAAGACTGGGGAAATCTGCCACGCACGGGATAACCTTTATCTAGGCACACCGCGGGGGTTAGGCTTTTTAGATCGGTACCTGGTCATTCTCTCAGACCAACTGGTAGTTTGGGATACTGTGGCCGATAACGTCAAGCTAATAATGCTGATGGGAGATGGCCCAGCCTGCTCAACAGAAACTCAGTCAAAGATACTTGCCGTGAACCGTAAAAGCCAAACATTTGCAATCGCATATGTCCGCATGAAACGCAAAAGTGCAGGCAAATCGCGCAAAGAGCAGCAACCAGGGAAATTCCGTCACCAACTAGTCATCTTCGACATGAAATTGATGCGACCTCTCTTCCAGGCGACCCTAGACTATGCATGTCGGGCTCTGCTACCCGATCTCCGAACTGGTGAATACCTCCTGATAGACGCTGCCGCGCAAATTCAGCGGATCGGCTCCAGCGATTGGAAACATCTCGTGCCCCAGATCGCCGCTGACACTTCCTCGTCTTTGATACAGACTGGGTTGGAAAACATTTTCGGAGCCCATGGGCCGCTTGAGCGTGTGTTTCCTGCGGGTACCGGTGCTGGAGCATCTATGCC
>LGUA01000517.1:0-15470 GCA_001660665.1 Emergomyces africanus | reverse complement strand
CCCCCGCGCCCCAGTTGTCTATCATTCATTAATTAATTAACCTTTGTTGATCAGTCGTTCGTTTGTTAATTTTTTTATATTTCTTTTCCTCGTCTCTTCGTACTTAATTCGTCTCTGTTCCCCTCTTTCTGAAATTCTTTTCCCTTCTTTTTCCAGCTTTTGCATACGGGAGGTTGCTAATATATACCCGTTAGCTTTGAACAGCTTCGTCTTCCTCGCTGCAGTCGGCGGCTATCAGCCTGTGTTGTGTTTGTAGCTCTGATAACAGATATTAACAGCAGCAGCTAGCAGTAGCAGAAAACGCAGCCATGGTAAGCAATGGAACACCTCTCTTTCTCTCTCTCAATTCCTGAAGCGGATACGTGGTGCGTGTGGGTTGTGTTGTCATCATGCGCAAGCCGACTCTAACTTATATCTGCTCCCGTATCGCAGGACGAGGACCCCAAGGCTATCTCCAACTCCGCCTCCGGGCTGGTCTCGACCTTGATCCCCACCCTCATCATCTCGGGGGCCATGGTGCTTCTCTTCATCATCCTTCGCCAAAGCCAACGTCGCCAATATGCTCCCAGAACATACATTGGCTCACTGCGGGAGCAGGAGCGCACACCAGAACCAGCACCGGGAATCTTCGGCTGGATAACGTCGATGGCCAAGTTGTCCGATGAATACGTGCTGCGACACCACTCTCTCGATGCGTATCTCCTCCTTCGATACCTAAAGGTCGCCACTACTATCTGTTTGATTGGCTGTCTTATCACCTGGCCAATCCTGTTTCCCATCAATGCCACTGGGGGCGGTGGATTGAAACAGTTAGACCTCCTCACCTTTGGAAATGTGCAAAACAATCTGAATAAATTCTATGCCCATACTTTTGTGACTTGGATATTCGTTGGTAGGTCCTTTTCGTCTTTTTTTTGTTTTTGTTTTTGCGCCCAAACTTAAGTGTTCCAATGGTCAGAAAGTAACCAAATGCTAACATCACACTCAACTCCCTTAGGTTTTGTATTCTTCATGATCACGCGTGAAATGCTCTTCTTCATCAACTTGCGCCAAGCATACTTCTTCTCCCCGCTTTATGCTTCCCGCACCTCTTCGAAGACCGTCCTTTTCACATCTGTCCCTGAAGAATATCTGAATGAAGCAAAGATTCGACGAATTTACGGCAATGATAAAGTGAAGAACGTTTGGATCCCGACTGACACCAAGGAATTGGCGGAGCTGGTTGGAGAAAGAGATAAAATTGCGTTCCGCCTGGAGGGTGCTGAAACGAAGCTGATTAAATTGGCCAATGCCGCGCGCATCAAGACTCTAAAGAATAAGCCCGCCGACGAGGAGAACCGCGACACGGATAATCTTAATGGCGATGATGTTCAGGGAGAATCGGGCTCCGTGGCTGCTGCCTGGATAAAGCCTTCGCAGAGACCTACACACAGACTCAAACCGATTATTGGTAAAAAAGTAGACACCATCAACTGGTCGAGGACCGAGATTGAGCGCTTGAACCCTGAAATCGAAGCTCTCCAGGCGAAACATCGTGCTGGCGATGCGAAGAAGATATCTTCGGTCTTTGTAGAATTCTACACCCAGAACGAAGCTCAGTCGGCATATCAAATGGGTAAGTGCCAAAACCATCCGTTTTGGGTGCACGTACTAACATGGAGCTTCCAGTCGCCCATAACCAACCCCTCCACATGGCTCCAAGACACATTGGTCTCAACCCGAATGATATCATCTGGTCCAATTTGAGGATTAAATGGTGGGAGCTTATTATCAGGAATGCTGCCACCATCGGCGCCGTCGTAACTTTGATCATCTTCTGGGCCATCCCCGTTGCCGTTGTCGGTGCGATCTCGAACATCAACTACCTTACAGAGAAAGTTCCGTTCCTCAGCTTCATCAACGATTGCCCTCCGGTCATTCTGGGCCTTATCACTGCCCTCCTCCCTGCCGTTCTTCTCGCAGTTCTCATGGCTCTCCTGCCTATCATACTTCGATGTAAGTGATGTTTTGTTCAAGCCTAGTCAGTAACTCCAAGCTAATTGCATGTGTCTCCCTTTTCGAATCACAGTAATGGCAAGAATTGGTGGTTGCCCAACCACAGCTGCCGCGGAGCTTAGGACTCAAAACTTTTATTTCACATTCCAGGTCGTTCAGGTGTTCCTCGTTACAACGCTGTCTTCCGCAGCCTCGAGTGTCGTGGAAGAAGTCATCAAAAATCCTCAAAGCGCAGCTACCCTCCTGGCTAAAAATATCCCAAAAGCGTCCAATTTCTATATTGCGTATTTCATCCTCCAGGGTCTCACCTTCAGCGCAGGTGCTCTGCTCCAGATCGTAGGCTTGATTGTCTCAAAGCTCTTGGGCAAACTCCTGGATAACACTCCCCGAAAAATGTACAAGCGGTGGTCGACTCTGTCTGGACTCGGCTGGGGCACGGTCTTGCCGGTCCTGACCAATCTTTGCGTGATTGGTACGTAAACCTGTTCCCCCCCCCCCTGCTGTGATAACAACACCCCATACTGATCATTTCTCCCCCTTTTTCAGCCATTACTTATGGAGCTATTGCTCCCCTTGTCCTTGGCTTTGCGACTATTGGCCTGTTCCTATTCTATGTTGCATATCGTTACAATATGCTGTACGTCACTGACAGCAACATTGACACCAAGGGCATGATCTACCCACGTGCCCTCCAACAAACAGCCGTAGGCTGCTACCTTCTCATCCTCTGCCTGATCGGCCTCTTCGCCATCAGCTCCGGCAGCGACAAGAGCGCCCTAGGCCCCCTTATCCTCATGATCATCTTCCTCGTCTTCGTCGTCATTTACCATGTCTCCCTCAATGCCGCCGTCACCCCATTGCTGAAGTTCCTGCCACGCAATCTGGAAGCTGAAGAACAGGACCTGCTCGCCCAAGACGGCTCCCCTCAAAATGGCGACGGCAAAGAAGTGGCCGAAAAATCCACTGTGGGACCTTCCAGCAACGGCGCAGGGGTCGAAGAAGATGCAGAAAAGGGCATCTCCAGCCCAACCGACCTCCTCCCAACAAAGCCACAGGGCATCATCGGCAAATTCCTCCGCCCCGACAAGTACGCCAACTACAAGATTCTGCGCCAGCTGGTCCCCAAGGACTTTGCCGATATCTCATACACTCCAGAGGTAGAACAGAATGCGTATTTCCACCCCTCTGTCGTCTCGCAGGCGCCATTGTTATGGATTCCCCGCGACGCGGGCGGCGTGAGTAAGCAGGAAGTGGCGCATACATCCAAGGTGATTGCCATCACCGATGAGGACGCAACGATTGACGAGAAGAATAAGATTACGTGGAATGAGGAGAAGGGGATGCCACCGATTTATCAGGAAACGATTTACTACTAGTCGCTTTTTTTTCTCATTTTCTTTTGTTTTGAATAATTTTCGTTTCGTTTTTTTCATTATTTTGTCGGTGTAGGGGGTGCTCAGAGGGGCAGATGGAAGATAACCAACCATGGCGATGCGATATACTCTGAGAGAGTTGAATTTGTGGTAGTAATGGGATGGCGTACGCATCAATGAAGTATTATTTCTCTATTAATACGCATAATCATAATTGGATGAATTGGCTGTATGAAAACGTACTTGTTTGTCAAAGTTCGAACGGAACAAAGGTGCGGAAGGTGGTGGTTTTGACAAGTGAAGGGTTTCCTCGAACGGACAAGAGAGCCATACTGGGCCATTTTTGTTTAAAATTTTGTTTCTTTAAGGGAGAAATTCCCTCCCCTTCACCTCCTTTTAGGCAGGCTTTTTCTTTCGAATTCGTTTGGGTTTGGGTTTTGTTTGATTTTGTTGGGGCTTGTACTTCGATTGATTAGCAAAATGATACCGCTTCAAACTCCGTCACTGCTCTCTATCTACCATTTTGTTTATTACATAGGAAGAAAGAAATTTTCACCTTGCATACCTTTTATATATTCTCTTTTATTATTTTTTGGGGCAGATCTACGTTTCTTCGAAAACGTGCAGGACTCGGCCCCCTTTTTAATGCAATATCCATGCGGATACCCGAAGCATTTCTTCTTGGGGCTGGCCATTATCCATGCATGCTGTGCCGCTGCATTGCCTTTTTTTCTTTTTTTTCTTTTGGTAGTATTTGCTTTTTTTAAATTTATATTTATTTTTATTTTTTTGTTACTCCTTTTTTCCACCACCAAACTCAACCCCATACTAAAAAATGAATGCGGTTTGTTCCACCGCTATTTTCAGTGAGAAAGGAAATGAACCACCAAAAAGGCTGCCTCTTATATATCTTTCTTCTCTAGAAATCTAACTTTTAAGGCTTTACGCAGTATATTTCAGTAAATCGGAAAACGAATTTTCGATAACAAATTAAGGTCGTGCTCGGTCACTGATCAGGTGGGGTTGGCGAGATCCGTTGCGGCTGGGGAAGCATGGATTGAATTCCCCGGCTAGTCTTTCTGTCAATCAAAGCAAGGGTTAAAACAAAGTAACAGTTTCTCCGTACTCCGTACAGTGGCCAGGTATTGCTGAGAGGACTCGAAAAATTGTGTATGTATCCCGTACGGAGTACTGTAGTACCTACATAGCCAGGTGCAGGGGAAGAGAGGGGGCGAGTTTGTGGTTCGTGAGCAATTTCTTTACCACTCAGTTGTCTACAAAGGAAGGCTAAACAACCCCCGCAGGGTTGGCTCTACTCTACTTGATGTCTCTCTTGTATTATCTCAGATGATTTGTTATATCATCATATCTCGTACTCCGTACTGTCCATCGTCGGTGACCTTTTTAGGTGGATCTCTCGATTTTTGCAGTCTGTTATTATATTCCGTATGGGTAATCATATTCCGCGGATAAGCTGCCTAATGTTAACTATAATTCTATATCGGATTAGGTGCATATTCTAACATCCCGACCCTGGGCGACTGTTGGTGATGAAATGTGGTAAAGGCCATGATAATATGCTAGTGCTGAGATCCTCGCGCTGCCGTGGCCCCCTGTAGTAGCTTAGGTGCCGCCATGCCAAGTAACGCCAATGAGCCTCCTCGCTCCATCGAGAAATCATCCCGCGTGGCGTGCAGCGGCAAGGGCATCAAAATTGTTTTCGAGCACAACAAGCGCCGGGAAGAAGGTAGAAGGGGGTAGCGAGTCATCCTGCTTGCCTATGAGTGAAAAGGAAGAAATAGAAAGGAAGAGGTGTAGTTATGCGAATAGTAAACGAAGGGCCAGATCACAGGAAATTACAGAATACAGTATCTCACCCGTGCTCAGAAATCTCGCCTTGCTGTCGTGCATTTTCAGAAAACCCCTGATGGCGCCCGGAAAGATCCATCCCATCTAACCGGGCCGTCATTCCCAACGTCTCCGTCTTCCAAATGGCTTGGTCGTCGTTGGGGGCTAACAATAACAATTGAATTCGAATGAGCCCGCTGAGACCGAACCGGACTCGCCTCCAATGAAGCCCCAATAGCAACATTAAACTCCATCTCTGATTGATGGCCCTGCTGCTGATGATCGAGCTGTTGCCTTCGAAACCCATACCCATGTTCGTCTTGATGATGGTCATTATCGGGGTATCCATACTCAAACCCATACCCATACTCACCCTGATCCAACTCTAGACGATGTGGCCTGCTCCTGAACGACCATATATTCGACCCATCATTCATCGCCGCAAGCTCGATGATACTCTCCGCTTCGGCAACCATATTATCCTGCACATACGCGTCTCGATCAGGTAAATCGCCTTCTTCTTCACCCTCACCCATGTCATCGGCTACATTCTCCTTATCGTCGCTGGCAAGCAGGTGGACGTGTTCGTCAATTGATTTGCCTGCCTCTGCTGGCAGAGGGGGTGATGGGAAACCAGCCGTGGGATCCTGATAGATGAGAAATGGCCTGGTAGCTTGTGAGCCATCGCGGGCAGGGACAGTCCAGCTAACTGGACCTAGGTATGGTATTCTCAGTGTTAGTATTCGATCCCCCGTGTGGATGTGCGTATAGTGTGAGGGTTCACTGGGTTCGGCTTCTTCATCGGCGTAGGCCCTGAAGCCAAATCCCATATCCAATTCCATCTCCATATCCGACACACATTGATCAGCCCCGTATTGATCTTCTATGCAGGGGGTTTGCGAATTTTCATAATTCCCGTTCGTGTTTTGGGGTATGGGAGACCCAAATTGTGTACATTGTCCTTGGTATCCATCCACGTAATCCGCAGGGGACATCTGATGGACGTCATGGCCCTGCGGGTTGTTCCGTCAGTATATTTTGCCGTGGAAGCCTCTTTCTATCTCAGAATTCCCGTTTCCATTCTCTTGCGTTTCCCATTCAAAGCATGCTATGAGCCATGATTACCTTGTGAACGCGATACATAGCTTCACCATTTCTTCTTTCATCCTTTTCCCTCTGCGCAGACAAAGCTGCCTATTTCTCTCACTCACACAAGAAGTTAGCCGTCCTCCATATAAAAAGACATAACGTATAGCATTCGCTCTTGGGCGAGAAACTACCTGTTCCTCTATATCCAGAGACATTTCAAAATCAACTGGTTCCACATCTACCCCCAAACGGAGTCTCTCTGTATGGCGCTGCTGTGGACGTGGATATATGAACCTGTTAACATCTCTCTTTTTCTCCCTTCTCTATGGGAGTATGCAATCTGGCATGGAATTTCTGCATAAAAACACACCTGGCTACTGAATTGATACTCGAGTTCTGGGCTTGCCATAACCATAACTGAACTATCAGTTCCACAAGAGTATGTTGAGACGTGGGCTTGATACGCAGCCTGGTTTGTTTCCACTATATTTTTTTATGGAATTTATGGTATGAATAGATATACTCGAGGGGGGGGGGGATTCCAAATCTTCCTTAAGTCTTCAAAAGCACAGAGGAAGTTGTTGGGTTGCTGGGAAACCAATCATCAAGCTGAAGCGTGATGATGTTCCTGACCAAACCAGAATATATGAAATGAAAAAAAAAAAAAAAAAATGATATGACATCACCTAGGGTAAGAGTGAGATGTCACGAAGAAGGGATTAGAGCTGAGAAGTAGCTCGTCATGAGGTTTGTGAGGGAACTTGACTAACTGAATAGATTGGGATGAGTTACGCGGAAAGCTGTGTTTCTTTGCACTATGAGGTTGGGAGGAATCTCATGTCGTGTGAGCATTGCACCAAAGAGAAGGGAGCTGGTAAAATCATCACTCTGGATAATTCAGGAGCTGTGGCTGACAGATGAATAAGTGAATTAGAGGAGCAGATTTCACTTTTATGTCGCCAATTATCGCCCTCGGGAATTATGTCAAGTTAAAAGGGAATATATTCTTCGGCCGTATACCCATCCATCGCCGCACTTTTGTCAGGCGGTTTTTTGAATTGGAGTGAGATGCCGCTTCTCATATCGCCCATCAAACTTCACCCACGCGGTTTTGGATTTGAGAGACGTTTAGCTCGCAACCAGTAACGTTTTCTGCGGGATAATGCCATTGAATTAATTTTCCTGCCGAACATCAAACATATACGATGCTTGAGAGGTAATAGCGAATTTTATGAATCCGACTACCCGTTTTTGCGCCTTATGTTAAGTGGAAACGACTGCAAGAAGTAACACGACAGTCCGCGGGCGTCTAGGATATCTATACATGAAATATACGCGGATGGAAGATATTGACAAAATATGGGAAATAGAGGAAATCAGAGGACTTATTAAGACCCAAACCCACGCCTACGCACGACGCCCATGTTGCTGCTTCATTTTCAGGTTAATGGTGGGACAGATTTGAAACAGCGCGTTGAATTCTACCTTGTGATAACTTGGTCTTTCTGCTCCTTTTTTAATTCCAGATTAACCCTAATTAACCAACTCGATGGGATATCTTCATTCATGCCTGTCCCAAGTGAACAAAAGACCAGCAATAATTATCAACCATATATCCTCCTCTAATACAATATAAAGTCACCACGCGTTTGGCAAATAGGTAAGATTCAAAAAGAGGAAGGAAATATGAAAAGGATCCATGCAGCTAGCTTCCTGTCATTAGGGCAGAAGTTTTGAGCTGAGATAAAAACAAACCAAAAATGGCAGCAAATTGAGAAGATTTTTGAGCGGATTCTGATAATTGCCCTTTCACTGAGCTGACATTGTCTCCTAAGGCCATTTCCCAGTATGTAAATATCACTGCGGCCTGGATCCTCATCTATTGAATCCTCCTACTCCTCCTTTACCTCCTCCTTTCCCTCCTCCTCCCCCTCCTCCTCCTCATCGTCACTTTCAAAATCCGAATCGCCTGCCTCCACAATCAGTCTCTTCCGCCATTCGTCGCATTTAACCTCCATTGCATTACTTGTGTCCCCATCCCACTCCACACTCAGTCCTGCCCTCCTCAGGACTCGAACGATTCTACTCGCCACCTCCTCGCATTTCACACGAGATCGCCCAAAAGTACCGTAATAAATCATAATACCCGAGCCGGGATGTTTGACAAAGCCTTCGGTGGTTTGCTCAGTAAAAAAAGCGTAGCCAATAGCCGGCTCATCTTCGTCTCGGTCCATGCCAATTTCGCTAACACCACACCGACGGCAACAGGTGAAATTCATGCGGGCCGGTATTTGATGCTTGCTGTCTAGGGAGTCGAAAGCTACGGCGAGCTTTTCTGCGATGGTTTTCTCTTCCTCTGGCCACGAGTCTTCGATGGCGACCTGTTCATTCCAGAGTGGAATGACGATATGACGGGCCGCTCTCTTGGCAAGCTGGGGGTCTATGCTCTCATCGTGTTGAAGGACATCCATCGTGGACTCTATCAATTCGGTCATAGTCCAGAACGCGGATTTCACTTTCCACCGCGCTATATCGATTGCGTACTCCAAATTGGAGGTATCCTCCCCATCTCTGCTCATAGCTACTACGTCGTAGTACTTTGAGGGTAACCGGTAATCGGAGATATTGCCTGGAGGTTTTCAAAAGGAGAACCGAATAGTGGGAAGCCAAGTATTGAATCCTATATACCAGTAGATATAAGCAATAAATAAAATAGTCTCCTCTTCATTATATGTTGGAATGTTTCAGGCTCCGCCTTATTCGCTCTGATCATCAACTCAGCCATTTCTCGTATTGTTTATTAGCTCCAGGCCCAGTTCCAGGCATCAACCCCCTTTTCCGCCAGTGATGTTGTTTACTTGGGCGGAACCGTGCGTGATAGGGCGCGAGCAACACACACCATAAAAAGCTACGGTGAACGGAGCGGCTAGATGTTTTGAAAATCGTTAGGAAATGTTTTTCAAAGATTTCTTATTTTTTTCCCCTGGCAGGAGAGAGGTAAACATGGATGTCAACCACCGCTATGAGAAAATCACAAATCTCAAACAAGACAACACGGAAACTGGTGGATTTGAGCGCATTTTAGCAAATAAAAATTTCTCCACCAAAAGAGAGTATGCTGAAGAACTGGCACACTGAAACTTGTAAAAAAAATCGCAAAGAATCAAATAAACTGATATAACTGCGGATGGGCTTGAGAATATTTGGACTGAGTTCTATTCAGTGTTTGAGTTTGTCAAACCGCTTTGCAGAGCTATACAAGACATTCTTTTTCTGCAGAGACAGAAATCATTGTTGATACTTCACAGGACTCAAAACATTTTATATTTATATAATCCTGTTATCAAGGTATAGCATGATAATGTGATGATCAAAATCAAACTCTTGAGAGGCATGAATCAAGCACAGGAGCAGTAATTCCTGGAGACTGACGGTTCAACAGGCAGGACTGTTCAATAATAATGGGAGCTACACTTGAGTCAGGAGTTGCCAAAGGAAAGCATCTTAATTAAGAATTGCAGCCCAAGAGACATCAAAAGGCCGGAATATGAAATTCCTCGCTTGTATTCAGCTCTGCTAGCGTACGCGATACATATACGTATCCACACACTTTGGTTTGGGACGGCTGCTCAAAGAAAACATCTTTGTCTGTTCAAAGAAGTTGTTCAAGAAGCACCAGGAAGCAAGAACACACTGGCATACAGTGCGTACACTAGAGAGGCTGGATAACTATATAAGGTTTCTTTCTTTCCTCAGCTTAGTATAGTTTCATAGTTTGGTATTCAATAGAATGAGTACTTCTATGGATATTGCAATTGAATCTTGCGAGAGATTATATCTAGTGTATTTACACAAACTATATTAGAATATTAGTGAGCTGAGTCAACATTATGAACAGAATCCAACAGCACAATATTCAGTGTGTATTCTACTCAAACATCTTTGCAACAAGTTCTCTTGTGAAGATCAAAGGAGTATCCTGAAAAGTGGACATCATGAGTTGCGTAGAAAGTCTAAGCATTGATCACCTTGTCAAACCTCAATATATCAATGAACAGACCTTAAATATATTTTGGCTTCAGTGCAATGACTCGCGTGATATAAACTGATGAGTTGTTAAAACTCACTGCCTATCGGTGGGATAGAAAAATGCTGGGCAATGGCACTTCTGAATTAAATCAAGGGCATGCCTCAATAAACCATCTAGGAAACTCAAATGTAATTCAAGCTTCAACAAGGGCGTAGAAAATTTGAGGTCTTAGCCAGAATAATCCTGTGTTTCCCATTCACGAAATCGAATAATCCCAGCTTGTTTTTGTCAAATTCCTTATGTGGCCATCGATAGTCCTTGTCAGCGCAGGTAACTGTAGCCCCTGCCCAAACGCCTAAGAACATGGTAAAATATTTAATAATTACCGACCTAGAAATGGTCCAAAAGTGCTGCTAACAAGTAAGACCAAGATGCATCACATCTTGAATATCAAGGAAGTTAGAAATCGCGTAATGAAGCCTGACTAGCAGTGTAAGAATTTGCGGCTCGAGACGCGACGAGCAGTCAATCTTCTCGTAGGTATCCTCAGAAGGCTCAAAAACAGTCGAAAGTAGTGGAGGAGGATGGGCCTGGCAAAGAGAAAAACGACCCAAGTGACAGAATCACCGAAAATCATTTCATTAAGCAGTCCTCTCCAGGAAGTTCTTTCATATAGCCCAGTCACTGCAAAAAAGAAATTCTGCTTTCGCGTGATGTGGCAGAAATATTGTTGTTGGCAGTAATTACTTATCCATATTCGATTGAAACCCTGCTGCACGCTATGAGTAAGGGAAAAGCACAATGTCAAATCTCGGTGACACTGGGAGCAAGGTAAGGGGGGTGTGGCGAGTGCAAGATCAACGAAATGAATTTGCGGCCATACAAAATTCGTGCAAAATGATTTGTTGATCTGGGTACGGTGTTAGATTTTTAAGTTAGATTTTTTACCGGTCACTCCACTCTTTTGACTCTCTTATCGTTGCACTACTGCACTACCACCTTATTATCCATGGATCACCCTCTATAGAGTATTATGGATATATAGAGCTTCATACCTGAGGGGTGCAGAGAGATAGAGAGATAGATAGTAAGAAATATTATAAGGTTTTTAGAGGGATCTCTTTCCGATATCAAGATACGGAGTAATACTTTGGATGTTGGTCCTATCATACAAGATTGAAGGACGTTTCATGCAACAGCCTCGACGTAACAACGTCGGCGAGGTTCAAGAAGTTTAAATGCGCTGTGGGGCCGAGCGGGCCGAGCGCAACACCACGCTACGGAAAATTAGATTTAAACCAGCGAAAACTACCTCCGGTAAAGTCTACTAGTAGTAAGTTACCAGGCAACTGAAGAAGTAATCCCCCCAAAACAAAAAAAAGGAAAGAAAATGGAGTTACTCGAGGTGGCCCCACTATCTCCTACTACGGAGGATAGTGCCCGAGTCATGAGCTGAATAGATCTGCGAAGATAAACAGCTTCAGGAAGGTTTGGTAGCCAAAGAGCAGGGAGGCAACGTGAAAAGGTTCCCAGAGAGGAATTGATCTCACGATGGCTTAATATTACTTCTCCATTGGATGCCGCATTTCATACACGGAGTATATACGGAGTATATATATGATAGCTTGGTTGAAGCAATAGTGTCAGTGATCACGAAGGGAGTCTAGCCTGGGTAAGATCTTTGAAATCTCCAAATAGTAGTAGCACCTTGTCCAGCCCATGTTTTCTGCGCCTGCGAACCAAAAACCAAAACCTATCGGGGAGCTAGACTTCAAACAAAGGCACGTGGTGTCCTCACTCTCTTTGTCGGTCAGTCTAGGCATATATGTAGTAAATATAGCCTACTTCGAGCTCGTGAAGCTGGTTAATTCATGCACCCTGGTACCTCGGGAAAAATCATCATTCGCCTGTTCAACAAATAATGAACCGTTGAGGTGACGCCGCTGTGGCCATAGGAGGTTTCACCCTCCGCGTTCCGCCAACCTGACGACATATTTCCAATTTGCTGATATGTTAGCAGAGAGCTGCAGTTACCTTAAGAAGCTCTTGTAGTGGGAAATGTGTATATAAAAAGCAACAGGCTCATGGAACTGTCAAACTGCCTCTGAATTACTCCGTATCTAGAATTTCTAAATAACCCCCTGCATTATTTGCAGCGAAGGCGTCGTTGTCACCGTGTGCCATGGGGATTGAGCAGCTTTTTCTTTCCGCATGACTCCATTATTTTGTCAAACATATCGTGCTGATCATCTTTGTTCCTTTTTGGAAATGTTCTGTCACGCCCATTCTAAATAAAGGTTAGGCTTCCACTTCCAGCTCCATACTACTAGTAATCAGTCGATCCGAAAACTAGGCGCGATACGTATGAGTGCAGCATTTCAATGGGATATTTCTCTCTCTGTTTCCGCTATGGCCTTTTTGGTTAAAGCCGCTAGTAACACAACGGGGCAAAAATTGAAACATTTTGTGTAGTGAAGGGCGGGTGAGGATAACGCGAGAAACGTCATCCACAAGAGAGATCGATTGGCCAAGCCTTTCTTGCGGCTCATTCGGCTGCCCCTAAACTCGGAAAAATTCTAGATTACGTGCTTGCTCACATTCTCAACCACTGGTTTTCCCTACAGGTCAGAATTAGTATCGGAAACGATGAGGAATCAAGGGTCACAAAAGCAATGAGGTCGCAAGTACTCCGTACTCATGTTGAAAGGTCCGCGCATATCCGGACCAGAAGCCGCTGTCAAATATGCCGTGCCGCACGTCCTTTGAAGTAAAGCTTACGCAGTAGTCTTCAAACGAGGGTGCACAGGCGCAAGGCGCGTCAAACTTGCATCCCTCTCACCCCTGATAGGGGTCAACCAACGATACTAGTAGTACTAATCAATTTTTTTTCAAGTAGTCTATAGTACTTATTGCCTCGAAGGCGCTTTTTCCTCTTTCTCCCAAATAACAAATGCAACATATATCCGGAAACAGTATCTGTTTCTGAGCGATTGCCAAAAGGCGTCATCAAAGGGAAGGAAATGTCCAAAGTATCAAAGCGTGAACAAAGAACGACTTTCGATTCGCCGCCACCACCAACTTCCTTCAAACCCCCAAGAAGCTTGTATTAGCCTCTGCTTCCATTGGCTGGCTTTGACGCTAACTGCGGGTGGAAGGCTTTCCAGCGCGTGGTGGGAGCTGGAGGAAGCTGAAAGGCCCACAGTTGTCCACTTGGGGCAACCAGTCGATTTGGGCGCTAGACGCGGGGCTTGTTTTGAATATATCCATACAGTACTCCGTACTTCGTACCGTACATACAATACCAACTGTCAACTATCAAAGAACTATCAAGTAAAGTACTTCGTACGGAGTAGTACAGGTGTTATTTCGGTATTTTTTGATGAAAGATGTTCTCTTGTACTCCGTATAGTAGTATGCATTCGTATCTTCAACCACATCTAGCCGGTTCAAAAATGGGAATCGATCTCGGGCGCGCAAAATATATCGATGGTTGTTTCAATGTGGCAGTGGGAAATTCTGTACTCCGTATTAACGCTGTGGAAGAGAACATTTTGTTGGGCAGGCTCCCCCTTCTGGGCCATCATTTCAGCTCTATTGAATCAGCCACACAACCCCCATTGTTGATGGTATGTGCAGACAAGAGATAGAAAGCATCACTTCTTACTGCTACATATCACCAAACAACTGGTTGAACAGCAGCTTTCAGTCCATTAGCCCCTGAGATCCATGTGGGCCATGTATTCCCATGATCGTAAAGAGCCATCTCAATGGACAAATAAATCTACAAGGGAACTGTCGAACCCCTTCCACTACAACAAGTTTGCGACAACTGCATGTACTGCGTAAATTTTCCCGTTTCATAACGGTGGGAGGATCGAGTGTCTAGTTGCATCGAGCAGAAAACAAAGATAGCGAACAGTTCGATGTATTCGCTAAACTGTACTCAACGGCCATGCAGGAAGTCGTGTATGTGCATACATTGACACGCGGCCAACGACAATGCATCCCCCGGTATTCAACGGGTATGACCTGAGTTCCCGCCTCCCCGCTCCCTTTTTCGTGATGCATTTTTACCGTCAGAGCCAGCCTCCTCCATGGAAACAATTGAAACCAATACTATGAGAGAGTGAGGTACAATAGGACATTTCTGTAATATATTTGGTAAGGAAATAAATATCTTGGTTGAAATCACATCAAAAACCACAAACATTGAAATTGAAAACAAAATTAGGGTACTTCTCTCTTTCTCCCTTTGATGCTGTTTTCCAAGTCAGCCTGTCAACTGTCGTGCTCCAATATCCAAATGCAGCACATAATGAAACGGAAAAAAAAGGGGAAAAGGAAAAGAAAGGAAAAAACAAACAAAAACGAAGGCGAAAGAAGAAGAAAGAAACCCAAAAACATGGAGGTATTCAAACACAATTCTGACGAATCACAGAGCAAGTTACGCTTCTAAGCCTTGTAACATTTCTCAAATATTCTCCGAAAGCCAAAAAGCGATATGTAGATCAAATCCATACTACGCAGCATAAGTAGTACCTTCGTACTGCGTACAGATCTGACCCTAAAGAAAGGCAATGAAATAGCCTTGTCTATGATATGTCACCTCATCCCAGGGTAGTTGATATATAGTACTCCGTAGTAAAGGCCAGTGCATCAGGAATGCAATTCTGAAGCCAAAGAAAAAACAATATCTCCGGTACTGTAATATTACCTCTGAAAAAAAAAAAAAACAAAAAAACAAACCCTGTACTCCGTATAGCCGTATTGATGGCACGTTTCAGCTTGGCGACTTCCCATGGAGGGTTTAGTAATTTATTCCTGAGAACAACACATGCATATGTAGGTAAATTCTTAGAGGCATTCTTTGAAAGGGATGGAATGTGTAAAAGATGAAAATTGGGTTGGAAGAACTGCGTCAAAAAAAGGAGAGCCCCACCTATGCGAGCGAGTTTTGTGAGGCATATATGTAGAAAGAATTCTGTGAAGGGATCTAAAATTGTAAGAGAGAGAGGGAGGGGGGGGGGAAGGAGTTCTCTCGCTCTCACTTTGACGCAGTTCTTCCAACCCAATTTTCATCTTTACACATTCCATCCCTTTCAAAGAATGCCTCTAAGAATTTACCTACATATGCA
>LGUA01000516.1:0-15491 GCA_001660665.1 Emergomyces africanus | reverse complement strand
CAGAATGACCTGGAGCAGCAACCTCAACTCCATCCTCCGTTTGTCCATTTGGGTTTTTTTTTTTTTTTTTTGTTTTTTTTTTTTTTGTGTGTGAAAATCTAACAAAATCCGCCCTATAGTTCGTGCGCTCGTCGAACAACGATTACAGACGACATTGACTGGCGATAAGAAGACCTTCTTGGATCGCCAAATCGATATAGAACTTGCTAACATGTAAGGATAAAAGAATGTCGCATTCACCTGATTTTCTTTTTATTTTTTTATTTTATTTTTGCGGAAATATTCAAGATTCAAGCTTGATATATTTTTTTCAAAAAATATATATATATAAATAACCAGACCCATTTTAACGACCTTGCTCCTTTTAATTGTTTTGATTTGTTTTGTTGGATTATATTTTCGCATGTCAACATGGCGGTTATCATCTATCTTTCTGCTTAAATCTACCAGCTTGTCTCTTTTTTGTTACTATTTGTTCTTGTAAACTGGGTATTAATTTGTTTTACCTCCTCTTTGCCTCCTCTTTTGATTCTATTCCGTGGTTTTTTTTTTCCTTTGTATTACGCTTTGATTATTTATTTTTTTAATCCCCCTCCTCTTCTCTGAGCGCATGTACGTGTGTTTTGTTTTCTTTTTCCTGGTATTTGGGGTAATTATGGGGGAGTGAGGGGAGCAGAAATGTTGGAGCTCTAAAAAAACAACCATTCATCTATCTACGGACTACATGAAGATGAATATATTCATCCTCGATCATACATATACATGAAATTAGTAATATCTTATAATAATTATATAATAATTATTACATGCATTATCATCAATACTGACTATCTAATTCAACTTTTTTCTATCTAATTCAACTTTTTTATTTTATTTTTTTTTTTGAATTTCTAACCGTTCTTTGGTTTTGCTTCATTAGCCCCGATGATATTCATTTATACCACGCCTACTTTAACTCGGGGCCTTGAGCTTGCTAACGATTCCGCCATAGTTTCATTTCATCAGGACTCCGAAGTCCTATTTCTACACACCGTTACGGAGTATTTCTCCAGCCTATTATTTCGCTTATTCAAATCCTTTTTGAAAATTGAGAGTCTGATATTGCAGCTTCATGTTAACATGAGCGCTAAGTACCCCAAGCCCTGACTCTATCAGCATAGCCATGGGCTTGGCCAGGCTGGGGTTTGAAGTCCAATTAGGCCAGGGGCATTGTGACCTTGGTTGCCAGCTGAATGCAGGGGTCAATAACCTTGACAAGTTAAATGAGGATCGCGGTCCGTCCATGGACCTGCAATGCTGGCTTGCGACTCCTGATGGGTTTGAAAATTATGGCCAGACCTCGTTCTAACGACATGATAGGAGCCACTCAATCCATTTCGCCTTCACAATTGTAATGCAGCGGAGCACGTACCATACTGGAAGATTAAGGAAAGAAGCTCTCATTCACCAAAAGAACATACATGATAAATTTCCCCTTGAGGGCCTAGGAACTTGAACATAGGAAAAGGATTCAACTCCTGAAAGTTTACTCCCTCATCGTATGAACGCGATGATGCTGGGATATGCCATATACCCAACTGCATGCGCCTGCATCTGGCTTGCTGATGTGACAGACCTACCTAGCATCCATGGTGGTGAACTGTCAGACTTAACCCTTAAGGGCCCTGGCGTCCCTGAAGGATTGATCCTTTTGCCCCAGTGGTTTTCCCACATGAACGTTCAGCAATTTCTCTCAGGGCAGAAAACCATGGATCTGATGGGAGATGCTGGGCCTTGGTGTCATAAATCTGTTAACGCACTCTACATAGTACGGTGTTAAACGCCGTTTCAAGGGCCACGTTCTTCGAGGTTCTTTGCTATCAGTGTTCAGGGTCTTGGTCCAAGGGGTGTCACGCGCTGGGTGTAAACATGAGGGGCGATGAAAACATGCTGGCTGTATCAGGATGTTTTTCTTCCTTTCTGCGCTCATAATATCCAGTAAATTTGTATATATATTTGAGCTGCTGGGAGGATACCCGGAATACAAATTTGCGGTCAGTCAACAGCCACATATACCTTCTCTTCAACTCACTTCATAGATCCCGCAATGATTTCAGTAAACCTCAAAACGCAAGATGTCGAACATTAAAACAGGGAGACCCCAGATACAGGAAGTGGAGATGTAGAAGGGAGAAATAGAAGCTGAGAAGGTTAAAAGGGGAGTAGAGAGAAAATATAAAATCTGTTTTGTTTTTTTGTAACTTCCTTCTGCCCCCCTCTCTCCCAGAAGCCGATCATGGGCGATAATTCACTGTAATCTTTTCATTGTAAACATTTTTGCTTTTCAGCGCGTAGCTCCATACCTTCTGCATTTAAAGTTTTGTGATCATCGAGTATAGTGACTCAGAATTCTGTATAGGGGCGCATAACTGCCCACAACCATGGGATTCAGGGGTACACCAGGCGATTTCTTCACTCAGATCAAAAAATTGAAATGCAAGCATAGCTGAAATTTATTGCTTTGAATTCACTGAGCTTGCACCCGCCCCTTTGACTTTTCTTGCAGCTGTAGCAAGTTGGTGCCTCGGGCGGGGGTGGAAGCGGTAAAGGGAATATATGTAGTGCGATGATGATATTGATTTTAATTTCGAAGGTTTCAATTTTTCAATTTTTGAGGAAGCAGCTTTTATTTATTGAACTAGCTTCAATCGCTGCTAAGTTCTAGTTAAAATTTGGGTGGTGGTTGGGATGACAGCCAGTTCTTCGGGGAATCATTCTTTCCAGCATCCGCGCAGGCCCGGATATATGCACAGCAAACTACCACGTAGGTGCGGAAGCCAAATTGTGGATCCAAAAAGTTGTGTCAAAGAAATTTCCTTATGGTGTGCTACGCAGATAGCATAGCTAGGATGAGGAATCAACAAAAATAAAAGAACAGAAAGGAGAGGCAGACGACATTTCGAGCAATCGAGTTATTATCTGAAAAGTACATATCATTGATATTCAATTAAGGCGGACATGCCACATTTGCGTAGCTCAGGGGTTTGTCCGCATCCTCATCTGTATGTCTCTATGTCGAGAGTGCCTAGGAAGATGGGAGATCCATCTTATACGGTATCAGTACTCCGTACTCTGTATGGTCTTCCGAATTGATCCCACGATAAATCTGTCAGTGTTATTTTGAATTGAAGTAGAACTTTTTTCTGATTTGAGAACCAGCTTTTTTCAGGTTTCTTCTAGAGATTTTTCAACCCGGCTCAATGAAAAAAAGAGAAAAAAAAAGAGAAACTACAAAAGAGTCGTTTCAGGTCATTCATTCTGTGGTTGAATATGTAGGTGTAGCTTTTACACCACCAATGTGACCGGGGAAATGAATTGCTGATGTGATCTCGATCGGGAATCTGTTGATGTAAATTAGCACAATGAAAAACTAAGGGAAAAAGTCTATGATAGAAATTTTGCATATAGTCCCCTATTTTCTCAAAAACAAAAGAGCCTTGTCTCAGCATTCTGATTCTATTTCTAGACTGCATGATTGTTTCCGCCGGACCTGATCACACACACACTACCCCGTACTACTACTATGTACAAGTACCATTTGGTGAACATGTGCTAATTGTACGGAGTAGGATGCAGAAATAGATGGATGGCGATGTTGAGAAAAGCAGTACTAGTTGAAACACAGCCCACGCGCTTTTAGTTGTTCAAGTCCAGGAACTAATCCCGAAAAGTCAAGCTAGGGCTAGGGCTGACAAGTTGGACAAAGCGGGCCGCGTTACCCCTGGCTAACTAAGCTAAGCCAAACTTTAACCAGAGCGTTGAACTGAGAAGCCTGCACTACGGAGTGTAACAAACTGAAATGGATGAAGCATTAAAACTTGAAAAAAGAGTTTTTTTTTCATTTAACTACTCAATATATATATATATAAACAGCGCTTGTTCTATATGCATTTAAACAATATATGATACAGTTCATGAGAGAAATAAAATGTTGGACGGAAAGCAAGGAAACTAATGTTCAGGGAATACTGCTGCTTATGTGATCTGGCTCGTTTCCAGCATGCGTTAACCGCTTTATGAAAAACTTGGCTCAGAATGCTTGGAATGCTTGGAACTTTGCTTGGAATGCTTGGAATGCTTGGGCTTGCCGTTCTTGGCATGTTTGGCCTTGCGATAGCGGTGATATTTGCTGGCACCGTTGAAGATCAGCTTGGTGGTGGTTCCATTGGGTACGCCTTTAACGGAATCCTGCGCAAGTTCCTTTATGCGTTCGCAGACAGACCCGCCGCTGATACCCTCGCGAGCCATGAGGTCAGCGGCGAGGCCAGCGACGTGGGGGGAAGCCATGGAGGTTCCCGAATATTTATCGGATTTGCCTCCAGGAATGGAAGAGACAATATCGACACCAGGAGCGAAAACATCGACTATCGTGAAGTTGATGTTAGGTTTCTGAGAAAGAAAGAAATATATTGTTCGAAGTGAATTGTAAAAGAACTTACCAACACTACCGAAATTGGAGAAACTGGCAATTTTGTCGTGGGAGTCCGTGGCGCCAACGGTGCAAACAGTTATCTCGGAGGCAGGGGATGTCTTGGCAGCATCCATCTGTAGAGCCTCGCATCAGCAGCGGATCAATTGAAAAGGACCTGAGTGCCAAAGGGGTAAAATGGAACGTACCTCTTCGTTACCAGCGGCCACAGCCACGAAGAAGCCTGCGGCGACCACAGCAGCGGCAGCCTCGTTGAATGAACGGGAGTAGGGCCCACCTAAGCTCAGGTTCATGACAGACTTTTTAGGGTCACCATGCTCCTTGGCGTGCTTGACAGCCCAACTCATCCCCTCGATGATACTTGTTCCTGCTCCGTCCTCATCGCAGCTAAACACTTTAACGGCAACAAGATTGGCCTTTTTGGCAACACCGTACGTCGTGCCAGCAATGGTACCCGCAACGTGAGTACCGTGTTTTCCGCAGTCTTCATCCAGCGAGTCGACAGTGTTAGTGCCCCAGATTGCCCGGCCACCGAATTCAGTATGGTTCACATCGATACCGGTATCAATAACATATGCAGTGATGCCTTCGCCAGCACTAGAGTCATAGTTGAAATCGGTCTTGCCAGGTTGGATGGATGAAATTCGACCGAGCCCCCAGGATGGAGCGTCTACCTGAACCACGGGCGTTTTAAGCTTCACAACTATATCTGACTCGATATAATGAACCTAATAAGAATCATATACCTCTCAGTCAGTACTTTGTATTCTGAGGGCCAAAAAAAGAGAGTTTTAGGTTGAGACTTGAGGATTTACATACGTCTTCATCATCGGAAATATGCTTGAGGAAATCCGCGTCAAAGATGCCAGAGTATGCTTTGAAATGGTCTCCGAAGTTGAAGTCCTTTCTGACACCGGCGTTACTGACAGTGGACTCAGAAGCCGACAACTTTGAAGAAACCCAGCTACGGTGACTCTCGAATTTTTCGTCCGTGATGTTCGGTTTCATAACGACGATGTAAGAATTGGGAATTTGCTTGGAGCCAGGAGCAGATTTAAGGATGGGCCAAGCATTGGTGGCAGATGCTGCCACCAGGGCGAGTGGAAGAATAGTATCAAAAAAATGCATTGGAAAATATAAACACAGATGTTGAACTTAAAAAAATATATATAAAAAATAAAAAATAAAATCAAACAAACGATGCTCAAGTCTGTGAATGAGCTTGGATCTGTTGTGTGGATTCTGGCATGCTATTTCGACGAACTGAGGGGTACGACAAGATGTTATATAAATCTTATCTCAACCCTGAACGTGGCTAAGATGAAGGGGCATTGTCTACATGATCCCTACGCAGTAGACACATCATAGCTCCCAGCTTCGAGACCTACGCAGTACAGAAAGGGAAATGAACGTTTGTGCCGGGGTGTATTGCTAGATCGGTGACCTGGCGTGGAGGGTTTCATTCAAACTCCTTCCTCCCCCCGAGTGAGAGCAAAAAACCCATAAGTAGAAACAACCTTGTTGCAATTCCATGTACGCCTGCGGAGAGCCCAACAAACCCTGAACCACATAAGCCCGCCAGGGATAAATGTGGCCTATAATTAACCCCTAGAGATATTTGCGGAGATAAGCGAGCAGATTGAGGCAGCCAGCAGCAGCAGCTGGCTGCTAGGGTTAGATCCCAGTAACTCAACAGTCAACCCTGCTCTGATTTTAATCCAGGGGGAAAGCTGGACAAGGGGTAAAGAAGCTATTTAGAATTAGGCATGGTGAAAATCTAATTTTATGCCTTTAGAAATAAACAAGTCAGCTTGACCTACTGAGTGCTCTGTAATAGTATTTTTATCTTCATGACTCGCTTCTGTTGGTATTCAGCCACTATCATCTTAAGTTTTTATACTCCGTTCGGAGTATATATTTTTGATTTACTAGCATGGATCTGATTATAGAGTTGCGTGTTTAGCATATTTGAATGTACTCTATGATTGTATGAGCTTGAAGCTTGCATTGAAATTCGCAGTACAGTACATACTACTACTACATACTACTACTACATACTACGCACAGCATAGTATGCACACCATATATGGTGCTAGAAACTATACTAGGGAAAAAGAATACCCTCTAAGCCAAAGAAGTTCCAATCGTAGTAAACACTAATATATTGTACTCCGTACCTCTCTGCTTGAGAAGCCGGTGCTGGCAGGAGTTTATTTATTTTATTAACATATAATTAAGGTAACGGCTAAGAGCTTATTTAAATTACCTAAAAACACGATAATACAGCTGATCTCTCATATAAACCAGTAGTTTACGCGTGTTTAATACCCTAATGTATGTTATTGTACGGAGTATGTACTCCGTAATCCGTGCATTACATACAGTACACTCGACCAACGTTATTTGAACTACTGCGTACGCTCCCCATTATCCCAACAAGGATAGTAGTGGCAGCGTTAGACTAACTAAGCCTTCCCAAGTGGTTCTTTTTCAAGTCAAACCAACCCGAGCAAGTTAACCCATCCACCAACCAATTTATCATACCCACCGCTAGAACTTCCTGGATATCAGGGTCACAGATGAAATGATCAGGCCAGGCCAGGTGCGGGAGTTTCGCGATCCTGTTCACCTGCAGCTGCTGGAAACGCTTGAGAAACTTGTAGGACAAGTTCCATAGAAAATTCTAGCATTGTTGATTCTTTGTTGATCTTGACTTCCTGTGAGGTCTGGTCTAGCTCAATGTCACAATCGCTCGTTGGATGTTGTGAAGAGAGGGCTTGGTGTGCCTTGCAAGCTGATGAAATTGTTTGTACAATGTAAATTTAAAACCCCCTTTTCTGGACCCCCTTTTCTGATGATTATGATAGTATTAATCTAAGGTCACTTGTGCTAATGAATTGTTTTATTCTCATTCACAAGTTCCGAAGCCAGCAATTCCCTGGGAACTACTCCGTAGAGAGATTAAACAAATAGTACTAGTAGTATTGTATTATTTATTTGAAATCGATATTTATAGACAGACAACTCCTGGTTTTGGTTTAAAAGTGGCCGGTAGCAGTTGCAAAGCAGCGCTTGGGAGCAGAAAAGGGCCAACGCTCGCTCTAGAAAGGTGATTGAGGCCCCAACCTCGGCCTCATTTGCTCCGTACTCCGTTCTGATTAGTAGTAGTATTCTTCTTCCGGAGTTAATTGTGGATCAGGGGAAGTTTAGCTGATTGACCGATTGATGTCCAGGAAAACAATCTTCCACGACCAGACCATTATTTACCTCCAAACCTCCCAAGAGGTTCAATGTTAGTGGTAGTACTATCTGCTTATCCACAAACGACCCGCCGCTCACAAACAAAAATGCTTTTCCGTTGATGATAACTTCAACAGTACTATCTCAAGGAGAGTGGGCGAAGCCCCTTGCCCTAAAAATAAATTAAATGTCCATGGCTTTCTCTGTTGAATCTGACATGTGGGGGTGGCTCGGCGTATCAGGATGAGATGCCGGAGAATTAAGGCTGACCACTTACAGCTTGGACTATAAGTGAGTAGCAGCCTCGGATACTACTGCGTAATTATCTGATGGTCAGAGATAGCGTGAAGACGAACCGCAGCCACCGGTAACCTAGTTTGCACCCTAAAATAAACTTCGTCCTACGCAGTATTGCATGCATCAGTTATTTGGTGGCCATTTTGGTTTTGATGGAGAGATACTACGCAGTAGTCACTAGTAGTTACTAGTATGCCGACCGGCAAGTAAACAAATCGATGCCAGGTCCTCCCCGACTTCTCGAGTTTTTGTTCTTTGTTCTTTGTTCTTTATGTGATTTATCTCCAGAGCCATGCATTGACTTTGGCAGCTATTCCGAGTGAAAAATTACAACATGGCCTCAGGAACCAGAGCAAAGGGGGTTTGCAAACTTCATCCAATACTAGTATTGCAACTTGCTTATATCCTGAAGTATACACCCCATCTAACCTCGCCCAATTTACCTAAATACTAGCAGTTCACCATAAGGAGAGTCTCCTCCCCTTCTTGGTGTCTTTCCCCACTCTTTAAATATTAAATATTTCACTCCCCGCGCCCGCATCACAACATCAGTCCGGAGTCATAACCAACAGAGAGCATCAAGCAACTGGTTAAATCAATGCTATGCTGAAGATTTTTTCGTCGTGTTCCATAACTAGTATTTTTGAAGGATCCGCAACGCCTAGCCAAAAAACTCCTATTCTATCTAAAGCTTCTTGGACAAACTGAACGAGAAGAAACATTTGTGCTTAAAGCGGGAGAAGCAGAGCCATCATCGTTTTCCACTGGCCCAGGTCTTAAGACCTCTTACCAAAATTTTGTTGCCTATGTTTGAAACGAGAGTTGGAAAGTCGAGTCTGGTAAGTGAACTTCCATGTTAAGCGCGCGATTCATTATGCTTCTTCATGTAGGTAAACATGTAATATGATGACTCTTCAGGCCGGTTGCAGGTTGAAAATGATAAAACAAAAGCAAGTGAGCATATCGACATATAGACATGAAGATAAACGACCGCGTTTTATCCTTTTCTATCCTCAAAAGGATATTACACCCGGCATGACAAGCTCTGCTCTACTCCACTCCACTCCTCCGCATGGCTTCAGAACCCGCCCACTCCTTTAACTCTCTTGATTGCCCCCACAAATCCTTTTATCCAACTAAATCTACCGGGGTTAACTCCAATCGCACCCTCTACCATATCGCCCGTCATCGGATCATGCCAACATCCATCTTGCGAGCTAACTGCGCCGTATGTAGCCGTGTTTTGGTTTTTATTGATGCCGCGAAGCCAAGTTTGGCATACCTCTGCAGAATCCAGAAGGACATTCGTTTCCTGCGAATGAAAGATAGACTGTGTGTCAAGATTACCGCTTCCTAGAATGCACTGTTAACAGAGGAGGATAACTACGTCGGTTTCACCGTTCATGAGTTCTAACCTTGAATCGCAATGTGCTCGTCGATAATCATCAGCTTTATATGACAGCTCCGTTGTTTGAACACGTTATGGATAGGTTTTGTTTGATCCTTCGCCACATAATTGTATATCTGAAGTCTTGTCTTCTCCTCGCCTGAGCTTAGAGAGTTGTATAAACGATTTGATATCATTTCGTTGGTACCGTTTTGGAAAGGAAGTAGCTGTCCGGCGTCATTATACCCTAAAGTAAGATAGCAAGTCACCACAATACCTCGGCGAACAGCGTTAAGAATAGGCTCTAGCAAGCATTCTGCATTTAGATTCGGGGTTTGTATGAAAATGGACTTTTGCGCGTTGCGAATAGCTGACAGGAAAGCCGCATTCTGAGGCGTGTAAATACTCGAGTGATTCAAAGCTGATGAATAATGGTTAGTTGTGGGAAACGTTGCCAGATTGGAGAATCGAGACCCACCAGGCCATGGCTCTCGACATACCAGCGCCATGGGAAATGGATTATGAGGCCTATGCAAGATGTAAGGTGTCATATCATCCTGATCGGACCATTCGGGAGCATCTCCTGTAATGTCAGGGCGCTTGATAATATCTATTTCCCGTTAGTAAGGCCGACAAGTCATATGCATGATCACAGCTAGACGGACTCAAGTAACGGGTGACAGCCTCCACTCTACTTTCAGAACCTCGACGCCTGAGGCTAGACTGGATGTTTGTGGCTTCTGATTCAATATCAGGTTGATACTCTTCGCACTCGCGGACTGGGTCCTTGGGGCTCTTCAATTCCTTCGATTGCAATCTTCAGAGAAATACGTTAAATCCAGCACCAGCAGCAGAAACAACAACAGTAAGAATTAAAGAAATGAGCTCAGGTGAGTGACCGTACCTCTCTGTCTCAGAATTCTTTTTAGTGGAATGATTGGCAAAACTTGGTGGTTTCTCCAGTGCCGCTGGGGAGTGTATCATTGGCAGCGGTGGGCTCAACTTGATATTCCACATAATAATCGCCATATCATAAAAAGAATCAACGATAGGGCCTTCCATTTGAACCATCATTTCCAGGTTGTCGTTGTCCTACAATAAGTCAGAAACCGTACGAACATTCCAATGTAAGTTCAACTCCATCTATTTTGATTTTATTTTTTATTTATTATTTTACTTTATTTTATTTTATAAGAATGAGTCGCTTACCTGTATGTTGTTACTTTGTAGTAGAACAACCCTCCGGTCCACTACCATGAATTTTGAATGAAATGTCCCCAGCACAGGTTTATGATAATTCATCACCTCGAGCTCAAGGTTTGGGATATGTTCTGGAGGAGGCATTTGCACATGCACGTTTGTAGACGCTGAAGGGTAAACGAGCTGGCGACTGTTGATGAACTACCCTTTGTTAGGTAACACGATTTTTTTCACATACGGGGATATATAACTTCCATCATACCTGTTTTAATTGCGCGCGATCATATATAATCTTAACAACTACTTTAGTTCCCCGCCTCCCGGCACGAACGGATAGCTCCTTCAGGGCGTCTGTGATGATGGTTGAGCAACGCGAGAAGATCCAGTAATTTGTGGCCAGGAACACCTCTGTTTCCGCCCGAACAATACAGTTTGCCATATGGCGACAGATATCAGGAGTCGGTGCAATGATGGTCAACGGTACAATACCAGAGCTTCCTAGTAACGCAGGGGAAGTGCACCCGGCCATCGGATCGCGGTCAAGGGTACAGAGCACATCATGGTATATCTAGAACGCAAACATATGTGAATCAGAATATGCTTAATATGCTTCTAGAGGAAGAGAATTTTCAAATAATATAAAAAAATTGGTTCTCAGATTCAATAGTACCTGAAGAAAAAGATCACTGGGTCTTTTAGAGCCCCACTTCCCGCACAGATACGCCTGCTGCAAGTCAAGATGTCTATTCCCCTTCTCCATTTCGCTGCCCTGACATCTATCGCACATGCCATTCTGGGGCTTAAGGACCCTGTCAATTATATCATGAGGGGTGCTTTCAGGCTCATTGGCAAGTTCAGACGTCACATTCGAGCCATCGCGACAAAGTTCATATATCCATTCGGGGAACATGTCGTTGTTGTAGGTCCAGTGTATACTCGTAGGTCGGGCTAGAAGAAAGACGAAGGTGAACAGGCTCAAGACAGCCGTGGACCCTGCGGCATAGAGTTTATTCAAACCAATCGGGGACGATAATACCCAAGGAAAAGAAAAGAAATGGTAGAATGAAAACAGTCGAGACATTATCAACCGTTGGGATGTAGGGAAGGTGCCGAAGAAAGAAAGGGGACACACAGCGACAGGAACAACATGTTGCGCCCGTACGCGCTCCAGAATCCAAAGAGCCCGGAAGACGATGTTTTAATATGAATACCCGGAACTAGGAAAAAGGATTGGGTCATTATTATTTTGTTGACGTTGAGGTTGAAATATTAGGGCTGAAATACAGGGAAGCGGGACAGAAACGTCATTCTTTGATAAGCGATCATTTAGCATCAATTAGCTTTAGCTCTGTATTTTTGTAACTAATTCAAGGGAAGCCTCACATATATAAGATGTTAAAAAAAAATATAAAAAAAATATAAATAAATAAAAATAAAAAAAGGATACTGAACGGTATAGCACTCTAACCCAGGAGGAATATTTCTTCAAGTTCACCGGATAGATTGAGGAAGCTCTGCTTTTAGGATTTCTTGCCGCAGGGTGAGAAAAAAAGGGTACTAGTAGATAGCAAGCAGCTGGCAATGAAACTTGCCTTTCAATTTTAATGCACTGTTAGGAACTTCACTCGTCAGGCAAATTTCACCCCTTATCATCAGCTCTCTTCTCAAAAATCACTCGCTGGCTAGTACTTAATCATGTGTCAATTATATAACCTGAAGCCAGCAGCGGGATGAGGAGGTTTTCAACGAATTCCTTTTCGTTAATCTCGCCAACCAAGGAAAGGATTGAGTACTAATTCCTCTTAGCGGATTTTTACCTTTTTCAAGATAAACGATTGGGCTTTGTTATTTTAACATACTATGAAATAAAAGTACTGCACGACTTCCTTGTCCCTTTGGAAGTTTTGTGAAAGGGATATACCAAGGTAGCCAGTCTCTCAAATAGCCCAGAACCATCAACGCAAATCAAAGTGAGGACTATATTATAATTATACTATGCGCGAACAAAATCAAGTGTTAGTTCAACGAGATTAAATGTAATATAAACAAAGTTGTGTCCTGAGTAGTACTACTACTAGTACTCTTCTTTCAAGTTTGTACTAAGTGGTAGTAGTACTGGTAGAACTTTTTGTCCGTGTCATCATCTCCTTGCCGTTTTTGTCCTTCATAAGTTCAAGTTTTCACCAGGCTCCTACCATATAAACAGTGCCTATCTGCAGCAGCAAGCTAAGCTATAACTATATCGAATTTCAAAGACAAAAAAAAATAAATGAAAGAATTCTTACCAAACCCTACAAGTCACACAATTTTTGTGTGTAGTAGTAGTAGTAGTAGTAGTAGTAGTAGTAAGTACGGAGTAGTAGTAGGGCCCACCAATTTCCCCCGCACTAGTTCCACCGAAAAAACCGGGGGGAGGTTAACGATGACTCAGCAGCCGAACCCCCCCTCGATTCGGCGTTGAGGCTCCAGTTGCCGTTTCCTTTCTCCGCCTTCTCTTTGCTTTCCTCCTCTTCCTCTTCCTCCTCCTGCTTCTTCTTATTCTTTATTTCCACCTTTACTCTTCTATATTTCTATTAATTTCTTAGTTGAAGAAGCTGGAACTTGAAGATACCCATCTTTCCTTTGGTTTTCATGCCGAGTCTTTTATAGATTCTTGAAGTTTATTCAATTTCATAGTAGTCTGTCGCCGCTGCCAAGAGAGAAACTAGATTCCTGGAAAGTACTACATATAAAATGTGTGAAACCTACCCGCATATCAGACCACATCCTAGAACTTTGCGTGCTAATGTGATTTGCCATGTTTATGTAGGGTTTACACTGCATCTTTTGCGTTTTTCGAAGCTCTCTGGGAGGTTGGTTTTCCACTCCCCGCACACTTACCACTAACTCCCCCCCCCCGCCATCCATTTTAATTTTTATTTTTATTTTTTTAGCGGGTTGATAACTATTGACCCTTTACGTGCAGGCCGGGGTCACCCATGTCTTCGTCAATTTAGGCTCAGACCATCCCTCTATCCTAGAGGCCATCGTCAAAGGCCAGAATGAGAAAAAAGGGCAATTTCCCAAAATTATCACCTGCCCCAATGAGGTACGTTGGTCGGCAAAACGCATGGGCTTATGCGCGGATATTGCCGGGCCGAAATATGTTATATCTCTGTCTGCTGCTGACCAGCCACATTACTCCAGATGGTAGCTTTGTCCATGGCCGATGGGTATGCTCGGCTTACCGGTAAGCCCCAGTGTGTTATCGTCCATGTCGATGTCGGCACTCAGGGGTTGGGTGCTGCCGTCCACAATGCTTCATGTGGCCGTGCACCTGTTTTGATTTTTGCTGGTCTTTCGCCATTTACCCTTGAAGGGGAGATGCGGGGCTCCCGCACAGAATATATCCATTGGATCCAGGATGTTCCTGACCAAAAGCAAATTGTCTCTCAGTACTGTCGATACACGGGAGAGTTCAAGACTGGTCGGAATGTCAAGCAGATTGTCAATAGGGCCTTGCAGTTTGCAACTAGTAGCCCCCAAGGTCCCGTATATCTGGTGGGAGCTAGAGAGGTCCTGGAGGAAGAAATTGAACCATACAGTATCAACCAGAATACGTGGAACCCTGTAGCACCAGCGGCACTCCCTCAAGATGCTGTCGCTCAGATAGCAGAGGTCTTGGTATCTGCCAAGCAGCCGCTGGTGATTACAGGCTACTGTGGACGAGTTGCGTCTGCAGTGACAGAGCTCGTCAATCTTGCAGACACTGTACATGGCCTCCAAGTCATCGACACGGGCGGAAGCGACATGTGCTTCCCAGCCGACCACCCTGCGTCACTCGGCCTTCGATTTGGAGTGCACGAGGCAATCCCCACCGCAGACGTCATCCTCGTCATCGACTGCGACGTTCCCTGGATTCCTAGCCTCTGCAAGCCCTCTGAGTCCGCCAAGATTTTCCACATCGATATCGATCCCCTGAAGCAACAGATGCCCGTCTTTTACCTCCCAGCCCAAGCCACTTACCGGGCCGATTGCACCACCGCCTTGCGCCAACTCAACCAACACATATCTAGCAACAACTCTCTTCTCAAAACCCTCACCAGCCCTGAATACACATCCCGCCGCACTGCCATCGAAGCTTCTCACAGGAAACGGCTCCAAGCCATCGCCGCACAAGCCGCAACGCCAACTGGCGGCCCCGCAGCCTCCTTAAACGCAGCCTACCTCATCTCTCAAATTCGCGCCGCCTGCCCCGTGGATACCATTTGGTGTATCGAAGCCGTGACCCTCACTGGCTTCGTCGCGGAGCACATCCAAGCCACCCTGCCCAACTCCTGGGTAAACTGCGGTGGTGGCGGCCTCGGTTGGTCCGGCGGTGCCGCACTCGGCCTCAAACTGGCCTCCGATGATCAGCACGGAGGACCGGGTAAGGGCAAATTTGTCTGCCAGATCGTCGGAGACGGCACGTATTTATTCAGCGTGCCGGGTTCCGTGTACTGGATTGCGCGCCGCTACAACATCCCCGTGCTGACTATTGTGCTGAACAATAAGGGGTGGAATGCGCCGAGGCGGAGTATGTTGCTCGTTCACCCTGATGGGGATGCGTCCAGGGCGACGAACGAGGAGTTGAATATTTCGTTCGTACCCACGCCGGACTATGCGGGGATTGCAAAGGCGGCTGCTGGAGGGGAGCTGTGGGCGGGATGTGCGGCGTCTGTCGGGGAATTGGCGGATATGCTGCCGAAGGCTGTTGAGAGTGTTAAGAATGGGAAGCGGCGGTGTTGGAGGCACAGTTGGAGGGGAAGGAGGGGAAATATGTTGCTGAGAAAAAGTAGTAATCCACACGAAGAGCTACTTTTTTCCTCCTGTTCCTTTTTTTTCATTTCTTTTTTTTCTTTTTTTTTTTTTTTCTTTTTT